>ML787316.1:1187378-1208094 GCA_009831015.1 Picea engelmannii
TTAACCTTTTCCATGAGAATCCTATCAATATATAGGAGAGGATGAGATGGTTACATAGATGAGAATGATCCCACCAAATCAGGGAAACCAGTAAAATGATAACCATTCGAATGCCAACCCATTCTCTAGAAGATTCCCTTCTAAAACCCTCGAGACTTCTTCCTTTTTCCAAGCTTGAGAACAAGTTCGCACCCTAGGTATAGAGAACATTGCGAGAAGTTCACACCCTAGCTGAAGGTGGCCTACGAGAATGGGTCATTCTCACACCCTAGGCTATAAGCAGCCTGCAAACTCTCTTTAAAAACATGTTTTCTGGAAGGAGATGAATGCTACTTTTCTTAGGAGAAAGTTCTTGTTGGGAGCCTGAGTACACCATTTTTAATACACCATCTAGATGACCAAAATCATCGGTAACAGAATTCCCCCCAAAGTATGAGGCTGGAATCAGTGACAGCCAAAATACTTTGTAAACTACATGTGTGTGTCGGAAACCAGGAGCGCACCTAATCGGAAACCTGCGAACAACCAAGCATCTGAAGAATATCATACTAGTTCTGAGGTAGGCATTCCCATACTCAGATCACGGACGGATGACACTATAAGCATAGTTCATGGCCACAAATCATACACTGTGGATCCATGTCATCAAAATATTTCATAGCCACCAAGAATACACTATGGATCTATGCAAGAAAATTCAAACCGAGATGACATAGCCACGAGACATACAAAGTGGATCTATGTGTCAGCAAATTATACATATTCCATCGCAACCTGGGTCAAAGAGATGAGATCCAGGGTATTCAATCCCGTTGCCTAAGAGTACGAATCTAACCATGTGATTACATGTGTTGAAGTCGAACATGGTAGAAACCACTTGATTACCGGTCATTGATGAAACCGTTAACAAGTGCGAGATAAATCACTATTAATGTCAATGGCTCCCAAGGTACACTAGTACAATCCACCGAATGTGAATGAATGAGTTGAGGTCGAACATCCAATGGAATCTTTCAATCAGGGGTCAATGATGGAAACCCACTGTCGAAAGTGAGGAAACCTACCATTGAGGCATGCAAGCTCCAAGGTACCAAAGAATTTCTAAGTCTTGTTTCCGGATAATGAGCTAGAGTCGACGGAACAAAACTCGTCATAGGAGGGCCTTGATGTATCCCCCATCAATGAAATGAAATGAGTAACATATTTTGAAGGTGAAACAGAGTATTATATAAGTTGGACTGGACACAGGGAAGGTCGACACAGAGAGAATGGACAACTATAGATGGCCGACTCAATAGAGGTTTCGGATGGACTTATCTTGAACATATGAATGACACAACCAATGATTTGGCAGCATTGACTCAGAGATGACACAGGGTATGACCTTGTAGCAAATCAAATGAGAGACAAATGGATATCCCAAACCGGCTTCAAATAATGAATAGGGGGGTGTCATGTTCAAGAGCGACACTTACTGCCAATTAATATAAATATGAAAACACATCCCTTTCCCAAATTTCCTCCCACCATTTCTGGCGAGTACCTCTTTATTTTTACGCAAGATTGAGGAGGATAACATATGCTTGTTGATGTAATCTCATCCTTTGGATGAGTCCTTCAGAGTATGTTTAACAAACCCTAGGAAGGAGTGGTTCGGTCCCATTATGGGTCTGTCGATGTTTTTTTAATGAGTCCAAAGATAGAAAACTCGAAGGTTTTTCATGATTATAGAGTCTGGAAAAACACTTAAAAGAGAACTCTCTCGGTTCCTTTTTCGTAAAATAATCTGATGAGACCAAAAAAGAGATAAATTATCGCCCAACAAATGCTTTCTTCAAATACTTTAACGAGCGTGACAATAGCAAGGTCACTCGGCAATCTTTTCATGTTTAGAGAGTCTGAGAAGAGCTTAAAGAGGACTCCAGGGGGGATCCTTTTTCATATAACCTTGCTGAGCCCAAAAAAGTGATAAAAGTGTGCTCGATCACGTTCTCATGTATTTTCGAGCATGAGAACGGACAAATACCAAGCTCGAGGTTTTGTACAAAAACCATGAAAAATAATCAAAACATGCGATGAAGAAGAGAAAAATATCCGTATCCCTGTGCATGAACGTCGAGGTCGTTACGTCTGTAACAATTACACTCATAAGGGTATTAGGCATTAGGTTTAATAAATAAAACAATTATAAAAACCAATAACAAATGGTAAAAGTAAATATAAGTGGGTAAAAGTTCTTTTTACCATAGTCATTGTAACTTTGCCAATATTTTAGCCAAAAACCCCTCTTTTTCCCTTGAGTTTTGGAGCTCGATTGCGGGAGGTACGAGTATCCATTTGATGAACCGTCTTCAGCAGTGAGGTAAGCTCCTTGTCCTCTATCTTTTCATGGTTCATTTTTTTGTTTTCATTGGTAAAAATCATGTTTTTGAGTTTGTTTTAGGGGTTAAAGTTGCGCTCAGCCATTCTCGCAAGCCAACCACACGGGACCTGCGAGAATGCATCATTCTTGCAGGTGGCCCCAAAGGCACCTGCAAGAATCTCACACTGTGCTTAAAGGGCACCTGCGAGATTCGCAAAGTGAAAAAATCCTTTGAATTTTCCTCAATGAAAAAGATACCAAGTGTTGAATAGAGTTGCTAACCTTCTTCTTATGTTTCTTATGCAGGTATTTGGCTATCACTATGGTTCTGGAATGGTGTGAAAGAGAGCATGAAGAAGATGATGCTATTGCCGGGAATAACTTGGGAACCATTGCCTCTTTGCAAGACTGTGGTCTCCTGAAATTCTTTTGCATCCCGGGTATGATGGCCCAAGTCAGGTTATTGGAGTACCTTGTGCATATGTGGGACCCGGACCAACAAGTATTCCATGTAGGGGTCCACACATTGTCCTTGGATATCGAGGACATTTAATTCTTGACAGGACTGTCATAGTGTGGGTACCACGTGAGCCTGACTGATAGCAGAGGTGGTGGGCTGCCCATGAGTGAATACTGTCATTTGCACTATGTTCCAGAGGCGGAAAGGAGCAAAGGAACGATATCCATTTGGGGGGTGAGGGATTTGACCCTTCTCACTATTTGTTTCACCATTGTTTGTATGGATGGGAGTGTATCTCCTCACATGGCTCTCCAGAGATACTTTCAGTATGCCATAGAGTGTATTGAGCCTCGGGTTTTTAATTGGGTAGACGCAGTCCTTCGTAGCGTGAAGAGGTAGTTAACTAAATACAGGAAAGGCAACCTGAAGCAATTCAGGTATGGGTCATTTTTGGTGTCCTTATTTCTTGAGAGGGTTCCCTTGCTGAGGTTGCAGGTTGAGTGGGGTTTACTGGCTCCAGTGGATCCAAGAATGTTGAGGTGGTGTCAGCTCATGGCCCGACACGTAGTTGGACCAATTATCAAATACAACGATGCCTTCTTCGACTGGTTGCGACCACAAACGCTGATGGTCGTAGATTATGCCTATACCGGGTTGGAATTCCGAGGAGATCCAGACTTGGCCCTGCCTGAGGGCGTTCAGTGGGGGGATATTGGTAAGAAGTGCACATTTTTTCTTTTTAAATGTTTTTCTGTTCATCCAAGGTCTAATTACAAAATTATTTTTTGATGACACAAACGTGGGGCCTTATCAACCTCTGAGAACTTCTCCTATTCAGTGACGAGGAGAGGTGTCTCTAGTGCCATGATGGAACACCGAAGATTATGAAGCGGTGGAATAAAACCTGGAGGGTTTGACAATAGACATTCCAGACATGCCCCTTGGAGAGGTTCCACGACATTATCAACATCATATAGTAGGAGTGTCAGAGTCCATTGGCCGACTGCTTCGTAGGGTTTCTCGAGCAGTTGTGTGTTACCATGAACGTCATACATGATGTCACTTTGTAGAAGCTATGAGCTTCATATTTTGAAATTTTGGTCCTCGGACAAAACTTTTTGTAAAAAACTTTTTTGATCGTTATATATACATACGGCCTCTACCAGTTTATCTTGTGTTGTGTGAAAATTGATGTCATTGATTTATAAATGACCCAAATGTCTGTCTAATACATAGTTAGCTAATGCATCAGTTAATGTATTTAGACATCTAGGAATATGTTGATATTCAATTTAATCAAAATAACGTTCCAAGAGGCGAATTCGCAAATACACCTGTAACAAAGTAGGACTTCGAATAGCATAGACATTACTTAACTATAGTACTACGAGCTGTGAATCGAGTCGCACAACCAAGTGATGGATATCGAGCGAGATAGCATCAATCAACAATTCGATAACGACACTATACTTTGCAATATTGTTGGTAGCACGACCGAGGCACACACCTCATAAAGAGACAAGTTCATTTGTAGGGGCATAAATTGCCCATGCAGCAGAAGCAAGGTTCTGAGTACTACAGCTAGCACCATTAGTGAAGCCAAAGTAGGGCAGCGAAGACTCTGAAATATGGAAATAAAACACAACGTCACATAAGGGAAGAGACTAGATAACGACAAAAGCAAACTATAGTAACACACAAGAAGTATGATACAATAAAAATACAGGTACTCATGCATAGGTAATCTTATGCATAGTACTTCTTCAAGTACAACCCATTTCTGGGTTCACTCAAAGGGATACCATCGTAATCTACTAACTCATAAGCCCCTTTTTCCAAAACTCATCTAATGATATAAGGACATCGCCACATGGCTTCGAATTTTCCAGCTCCTAGCATATCTCGATATTGTTCGTAGAGGAGAACCAGATCTCCTTCGGAGAAAATGTGAGGCTTGACATGTTTGTCGTATTGGGCCTTGACACGTTTCTTTTGAGATTCTATGACTAGGGTAGCATTGCGTCGAGTTTCATCTAATCGCATAAGATACAATAGACGTTCTTCCTCAGCAAAAGTGTTTGGTAGGAGTTCAACAACTAGTTTTAAAGAGGGTATCTCACATTCGATTGGGAGAATGGCTTCTAAACTATAGACTAACCAGAAAGGTGTAAACCTAGTAGCAGAATTGACGGATGTCCGGTAAGCCCACAATGCTGAAAACAACATTGTGTGCCAACTTGTTTTGTGAATCCCTATCATTCATTGGAGCATGGTTATGAAAAATTTGTTAATTGCTTCGACTTGGCCGTTGGCTTGTGGGTAATAGGGTGCTGAGTTTTCGTGGCGAAGACCCAACTTTTCAGTGAGTTTGGACATCATGAAGTTTTTAAAGTGGCTACTATGATCAGTGATGATAGCCTGAGGAACACCAAAACGAGCTATGATGTGATTGAAAATGAATAATGCTGCGATCTTTCTGGTATTTTCAAATGTCGACATCGCCTTGGCCCATTTCGTAAAATAATCTACGGCTACAATAATGTATCCATGCCCCTCGACCAAGTGGGGGTGACATGTCTTGAAATCGATGCCCCATTTCGCAAAGGGACCAACGGAGACCACAGGGTGAAGAGGAGCGGGATGTGACCATATCTTATGATTATAGGTCTGGAAAGCATGGCATTTTTGGACGACAATTATGAATTCGTTAAATAAAGAAGGCCAAAAATACCCTGCTCATAAGATCTTCTCGTCAATAGAATACCCAGACATATGATCACCATAGGCTCCAGAATGGCAGTCATTTAAGGCTTTCTTGGCTTCGTCGAATGTGAGGTAGCGTCGAAAAACTGATTCAATCCCACAACGATAAAGAGTATCCCTAAGGATAATATATTGATGGGCTTGGTAGAGTATTTGATGTCAGTCAGTACTAGACAAATTAGGCCGGAAAGTTTGGGTTTGGAGATATATGATGATATCGCCATACCAAAGATCATTGAAACTAATGAGGAAAAGGGATTCATCATGTAATGAATCGGTTGCTACATTTTCCATTTCAGAGTAGGGAAAGTCGCATATCAACTCGGTAAACACTAAGGATTTATTAGACTTGGCTCATTCGAATTCCAAGTCAAACTCCTGGAGTATCACGATCCATTTGGAGTATTTTTCCCCTAGCAATTGACGTGTGAGAATATGTTGCATAGGGTTGCAGTTAGAAATCACTGTAGTCTTGTGAGAGAGGAGTGTTGGAAGCATTGAACTGCTTGGATGGCTACCAAGGCCAGTTTTTTGACATGTAAATACTTGGTTTTGGTAGGCATTAGACTTTGACTCAAGTAATAGATAACATGTTCATCATGAGAATCATCCTCTTGGATGAGAACCATACCAATGGTGTAATCTGAGGCTGCGAGGTAGAGGAAATAATCGCAACTGTAATTGGGGGGGAAGAGAAGTGGAGCACGTGTCAGGGACAGTTTCAAAGATTTGAAGTCCTTGTTTTCGATGGTATCCCATACGAACTCAGACCCCTTTTTTAGGAGTCGTGTAAATCCACGAGTTATCTCGACATAGTTCGGGATGAAACGACGAAGAAATTTTGCTTTCCTCTGCAAACTTTGTAATTGGCGAAGTGTAGAAGGAGGAGGGAGATTAAGGATCACCTTGACCTTTAAAGGATCTACCCTGATCGCTTGATGCGAAACAATAAAGCCTAGAAGTCAGCCAGATTCCATGTAGAAAACACACTTGTGAGGATTCAAGCGTATATGGTAAAACTGACAGCGGACGAAAATGGCTCAAAGGTGGATTGGATGATCGACTCGGTGCATAGAATGAGCAGGTAAGTCATCAAGATATGGTTTCACGATGTGCTTGATATCATGGAAGGCATAAGACATAGCACGTTGAAAAGTTGCGCCAACGTTTTTGAGACCGAAAGGGAGTTTCCGATAGGCGAAAGTGCCCCAATGACAAATAAAAGTCATCTTATGTTGATCCTTGAGAACAATATTGATTTGATTATATCCATAGAAACCATCCATTAGAGAGAATATTTCTCTTCCAGCACAATCGTCGACAATTTGATCGACAAAGGGTGTAGGAAAGTTGTCCTTAGGACAAGCTTTGTTGATATCTCTATAATCAACGAATACGCGGATTATGCCTTGTTTTTTGTCGATCAGGACAAGATTGGAAACCCAGTCAGTGAGGGCCACCAGGTAAATAAAGCCGGCTTTGAGAAGTTTCTCGACTTCAAGCTTGATAGCAGCCGCTTTACGTGGGTGAACTGGACGAAGGCATTGCCGGACGGGTTTAGCATCAGGGTATGTCTTGATCTCATGTATCACAATGTCGGAGTCGATACCCAGCATTTCTTCATAGCTCCAGGCGAATACGTCATAAAACTCTTTGAAAAGTGATGTGTAGGTGACGATTTCGTCAAGGGAACACGAAGCTCCGATATGCACATTTTCGACAATTCCAGGTTTGATGGATATGTCGAGGGGAATAGTGGGTGAGATATTGCTTAAGTTCCCTTCAGAAAACACATCATGTGTGGACTCGGGAATGGTTTAAATGACGACAATGGTCGACGGGGTCGAGATCCATTAGTAGTTCTCGATGGTGTGTTACTCCAGGAAGAGGATGGAACGATGATGTCCATCGTCCCAAGGGGTGTCTTCCATGACAGATATGATCATCTCGTCTGTGGGAAAAATGACACGGAAAGGATCTGGAGATAAATCACCAAGAGAGGGGGTAGAAGGGGTTGCCGATTGAATGGCCTGATAGGCATATTCGACCAGACTTAATGACATTTCATCATCGTAATGAAGATGATCACCAAGGTTAGGTACCATCCATGGGTCATCAGACACAGGAGTTCCATGAATCGAGGTGGAGATCATGTTGATTGAAGCAATGGACGAGCGTGGAACATCAGGCTGTGGAATGGGGAAAGTACCCATTAATGAAGAGTCGTTGAGAAGGCCTACACCGATGTTCTCGTAACCCAGTGGGGTTTTAGCGATGAACAATACGTTTCCAGTACGGTTATCAGAGTTAAAGAAGGATAATTGGTTAACGGTGACTACCTTTCCTTGATGTGGGAAATGTACAACACAAAAAAGAGTCGACACAACTACATGCATGGAATCGATCTAGCTACGACCAAGCAGAAGATTGTAATCGAGAGGAGTGTCAAAGACTTCCACTTCAAATTGGACTGTTTTTCCTTCTAGCGTGATTGGAAACAAAGGAAGTAAACCGTAGGGCTTAAAACTAGAGCTATTGAAGGATTTGAGAGTGTTCTGGGATTCAGTCAAAGAGGGAGAGCCAATGGATTTCCAGCAGGTAACAGACATGACACACGTCGAGGCACCCTCATCGATAACGGTTCGACAAATGTTTTTGTCAGAGACAATCACTTGGATTTGGAATGCGAGTTGAGGGGGTAACCTTGGGATGTGATATTCCAAGTAAAAAATTATTAAATTCGTGTCCGTCGGGTCGATTCCACCGATAGCTTTCAACAGTGCCTTCTGTTGTGTGGGACAACTTTGAAGGACTTCGAGGGTTGACATCGCAAAAGTTGCTTGGGCCAGCTCTTCAACAATGCTATAGTTCTGGGAAACAAGAGCATGAGGATTGAAATTTGATTTCCAAATGACGCCCTTTGGAGGGGGTCGAAGAAATGTGTCAAGGATCGGTCGTTCGAGATAAAGAGGACCATTGGTAGGTGGAGTCGCGGGAGAGGGTTGTACCAATGAAGGAGGTGGGTCATCAACTTTCTCTTTAGAGGGAGAATAATCTTTGGCTTGAGTGGTGAGTGCAATGTCATTCTTCTTTGAATCGCCAGTGCACATCAATACATAGGACGTAGTAGAAGGGGAAGGTTGGTCATGAATGACCAATTGGGCATGTTGTTGAGAGGGGAAGGGTTGGGACAAAACGGTCGAAGTAGGTAGTTTCAGGGCTCCTTGAAGGAACTTAGTGACCTCGGTGCATTGTGGGAAATCCTTCGTGTAGTGGTCATCACCACAGATAAGACAAGGGTATTGAGGTTTTCACTTATCCCTATCGTCAACAGGCGGAGTTTTGGTTTTCTCTGCTTGTAAAGTATTTTTGTCCTCCTTATTCTTACCCTTTCCTTTTCTTGATTTGTTTTTACCAGCTGGGGTAGATTGAACTGCATTTACCTCAAAAGTCTTGCCGGTGGGAGGGGTAGGTGACGGAGCATTTTGAACATTAGAAGAAGCAGGTTTGGGGGTGGTGCTTGAGGCAGAATGTGGTTGGGCATGGAAAGTGCCAATCACACCGTCGGCTGCATGAGAGGAAACATGAGTAGTTGAAGTGGTGGAAGTGGAAGGACGAGGTGCATCAAGGAGTAAGTCGTAAAGAGTACCCATTTGTGAGTAAACAAGGTCAAGATATTGAGAACGACTTATGGCATGTTCTTCTGTGACAACTCCACCCATGGCGATGTCACGTGCGATGTTGTTCACAAATGATTTTGTAAACCACTCTGCCAACAACTGATCGGGAAGTTCGAGTTTGATGAGACGTCGTCTCCTTCGCCATTCATGAATGTGATTGGATATATGAGTGGCTTTGGTTTGTTTGAAAGAACTCAAAATCTTGGTCCCCATTTCATAATGGATCAGTAACTGGTAGTGGGTGAGGAAGGCCATAGCTAGGGTGTTGAAGTCGACGAAGAAACCTCGTGGTAATTATATATACCACTTCATAGCAGAACTCGTGAGGGTCCTTTAAAAAAGACGTAAACGAATAGAGTCATCCATCAAGGAGTTGGATGAGCACCAGAGGTGAAAAGTCATGACGTGATTGTTCGGGTCCTCTCTCGCTTTTCCATCGAATTTAGGGATGTATGATGCTAGCTTGGCTGGTATAGCAGGCCATTGGGGAGAGTGACGAATTGGATCATTTAAAATCCTTGACAGATCCGGGAGATCCAAAGTGGCCAAGAAGGGTAACCGTCTATTCACATGCGGGTACTGGTGGCTTTAGGTAGGGAGCCCCATCGACAAACCAATGGGACCATAAGCAGTCTACATATAATGTGAAGAACCAGGAAGATTTGGTGGTTGTTGTGGAGGAAAGTAGCTCATGGGATTGTATCCTTGAATAGGGACATGAGTTTGAGCATTCGAGCCCCAAATAGGATTGGACGTACCTGGATATGGTTGGCCTATACTAGGGGGTATAACGGATGCAGATGGAAGTTGTTGCCCCCTAGTCGATTCAAGATTATGTTGTATCAGATGATTCCAATACTGGGCCAAGGATGGAGGTATGTTTTGTCCGGAGGGTGGGGTCGATGGGGGTTGTCCTCCAATCGGGGGTTGTGTTCCAATTGGGGGTAGTGTTCCAATTGGAGGTTGTGTTCCAATTGGGATTTGCGTTCCAATGGGAATTTTCCCTACAAGGGGGGGTTGAGTCAAACCTCCTTGGTGAAATTTTCCACCAACAGGAATCTAGTAATTTGGTGTGAATGATGGATTAGTGCCACTAGGATTAGTGTTGCCGATGGAGGACAAGAAAGGTCCTCCAAAAGGAGGTTGAGGAAGTGTCGGAATGAATCCGGGAGGAGAGTGCCCAGAAGAAGAGGGACCACCAGGAGGTTCGAATGGGGTTTGCGTAGGAGTGGGAATAGAAGCATTCAATGCATGGTATTCGGGTGGAAGTGTCAGGGTGACACTGGGCAAGAGCGGTGTGCCGATGGGGGCTTGACTAGCCACTGTAATCCCGGTGTGAATGCTCGTAGTATCTGTGTAATGGACCATTTCTATAGGGACGGTCAAGATGTCGTTAGATTGCGGAGTGTCTGTACCAAGAAAATAATAAGCAGTAGTAAAAGGTACTGTGTCTGGGTTAGAGGTTTCAGGGAACACAGGTGAGACGGTGATTTCAACGCCTGATCCTGCACCAAAAAGGTCCCGTCTAAAAATGCCAGCAGACCAAAAAGGATATTGGCCTTAGGTCCTGGAAAGGGTCCAGTCGGTTATCTAGAAGACAACACAACTAAGTCTCCAAAAGAATTCACTCGCATAATACGTCTCTCAGAATCGGGGTGAAGTCGAAATTCCTCTCGAGTATTGGTAATTCAGAAACAATCTAGAGAGTCAATTCTTTCCACTTGTGGAGTGGTAACGTCTTGGACCTCACTCTGTTGAGGAGAGCCCTCAGGTGATCTTGTAGACAGGGGTTGGGAACCTTCCAGATTTTCTGGAGGTAAGCCTTGCATTCTACATGAATGACGTGGAGGGTCTATTGTGAACGAGTTACAAACTTACGAAGAAAGTCCTATGGTCAACTTGGGTAAACAAACAACATGCGCTAGTAAACAAAATCTAGGAAACAATACCAAGCAAACAAGACCTTGTAATTCCGAAGTCACTAGTTGGTGATGAAATCCAATGTCGCAACAACGAGACGAGAAGGGGTTGGGCTAGGGTGGAAAAGTTACGCTGACGACCTGCTTAACAGACTTACACCCTGGTGCAAGCTCCCACACATAATCGTGGGTATACTCTCCAAGGAGCCCGAGTGAGTTTGGCCAACGTCGATTCCAAGTACCGT
The DNA here is from genome assembly GCA_009831015.1 of Picea engelmannii. Classification (NCBI taxonomy): domain Eukaryota; kingdom Viridiplantae; phylum Streptophyta; class Pinopsida; order Pinales; family Pinaceae; genus Picea; species Picea engelmannii. Next base: position 1,198,808 of record ML787316.1, read on the forward strand.
GAAGACTTGCCCCTTCACAGTCACCTTGTGTAAGACCCTAAGAAGATAGGCCACTAAGGTTACCACTGACAAAAATAAATCATGGGGGGACAGTCGACAGTCCGATCCACACGCAAGGGCAGGGTATCTAGCTCGAAATCAACTTGAGAGGCTTCCACTCATCATTGTGGGTATACCTCCAAGTGACCCCAGTAATATGTGCAATCTCTACACTGATATCAACAAAGCAGGGTGAGTAACTCTGTCAATATCAATGTGACCTCGGGTTTGACCCTTGTGTGAGAAGGGCTTCCCAGGACAAAATGTTGTAAATGGAATTTGACACTCCTTAACACAAGATGCTATTGTGTGTTTTGTGCTTTGGAGAGTGTATATCTCTTCCTATTCCAAAGCGCTAGCCTAGCTAAATGTTGGTGTAATAGAGCCTTAGAAAAGAGTTACTAGTTAAATTTTAAAATTGCGCAATGTTATTAAGGGTTGTTGTTACTCAAACGAAATGGAGATGAAACTGATGTTGTGTGAGACTCTGACCCAACAATGCATAGATAGGAATGAAATATATCAATTTTCATTCGATGAATCCTATGTACGGGAGGGAAAGATAAATGTTTCGGAACAATCTTGAACTACGATACACAATTTTCTTTAACATGCAATCTCAACGAATCACACAATAATGACAATTCTCTATTTATTCTTTTTCAATAATTCCAACAATTGGTTTTCAATATTTTCAAAAATGAAAATGATTTTAAAAGAAAAATGTTTTTGACTTTTCAAAAAGGATCTACACCATGGTGGTGAAAGTGAGGAAAACCAATAACTAATGAACAAGCAATAAACAAAAACCCAAACCAATCTTTCAATGGAAAAAAAAAACGACAAGAAGACAAAAATAGTCTTTTCAATTGCATAAGAATAGTAATCTTCCAAATAATGAGCAAATGAGAAAGACAAATAATACCAAATTTCGAACCAATCACCGTCTCTTAACAAAACAAGTACTCAGATTCTAGGATCAAAGAGTATATCCTTGCCAAGAAAAGTCAAGAGATGAGAGTTGGGAAAAAGATGGACAGGAAGAGCCTTTGATTTCCGAAGACTAATTGTGCACAAAATCCGAAGACAAGAAAACATCAACCAATGGTCCAAGAAGTTCTTTTCAGACACCTATATTGATCTGGGCAGATGAACATGCAAAAATCTTAAATCCAAAAATTTTAAAAGAGGGTTCGCAGGCTATCAGTGTTGTGCAGTGAGAGAATGGGTCATTATCGTAGGCTAGCTTTGAGCAGAGTGCGGGAACCTCGCACTAGACTTAAAAGAAGAGTGCAAACTCAAGGTGTTCTCGCATGCCATTGTGGGTTTCAGTGCGAGAAGGCCTGAAACTAGGCAAAATTTTTGGAAAAAGACAAAAAATTGAAGGGACTTCTGGACCCAAAGGGTCTATCAGGGTGTCCTGAAGACTCAGAGATTGATAGAAATGGAGAAAGGTAAGGCAAGAGAAAATGGCCAAGGAAAAACACCAAAAACCACAAAAAAAATGGGTTGCATCCCCAGTGGAGTTGCCAATTTTGTTATCGGACTAATCGGTAGGTGCGGACACTAACAGATATCCCTAGATCCACTTGGATCTAGAACAAAACAAGACAGGACATGACTCTTTCCCTAAGTTACGACCATTGAAATAACTAGTAAGGAGGAACAAGTGACATACCTTCGTATCGCTTCCTAGGGTCTCTGTTGCTCCCACTTCGAACCGGTGCTCTCGTGAGGTCAAGACTGTAGCACACCCATTTCAGAACTCTGGGCTTACTCACGCTCCGATACCCATTTGTACACACCATTTGTACAAAGCTCATACATATATCATATATCCAATGCATTTAACAAATAAACACATTTAACTCGGAGTAAAACATATCATTACTGCTATAATTAAACAATCCATGGTATTCCATATTAATTCGTATACACAGCGGAAAACATGATAACATTTATAGTAGAGACATGATAAAATGTGATAAAACATAGTTAGACACTTATCTTGTAACAATGGTGGAATACACCAACCAAATGCATGCCTTCCACGAACCTCCCAGCCTTAGACCGCACTTCTCATCAACTCAGCAGTGGATCACCCCCGAGCTGGGACTAAGCTCCACCCCAAGGCAAGAAATCTAGGCTTAGGCTGAGGTTACAGGGAAAACAGTCACACACAACCACAAGGACGGAATGCTCTCCCAGGAAACTCCCACGCTCACTGCCCATAGAACCTCATTCCCCACATGCCTATTCCACCCCAGGAGAATGCACCTTCTCTGTCACCTGGACAGTCCTTCGGCTGCCAATCTCCCTTACCTTAGGTTACAGGAACAGACCAGACCGGAAGTCTCCGGGCTCTATGGCGGCTACAGGGTTCCTTCCAAAAGTTCTCTCCTTCCCCTGCGAACTCTCTCATCTGGAGGGAGTCACTCACAGGCCAACAAGCCTCACGCAGTCCAGTACTGCGTAGTCTCAACAATCCCACGGGAAAACAGACACAGGCTTTCCAAAAACTGGTTCAACAATCACAGGATGGCTTCACAGTCACGGCTTTGGAACAATGAATGCTCGCATAGGCTTGCTCATATTTCCCCAACAAGCAAGATTCTTCCCCGAAATCAACACAGGCTTCTCGTAGGCTGGGATTACATGCACGGGATTTCTCAGAATCAGACACATACATTCGAGTCACAGGGTCTCCCCAAGGTTCTCTATAGGATTCGGGTTAGTCATACTGCTTAGAGCTCCATACACATTCAGACAATCCGGTGGAATGGGAATGGAACCTTCTCACGGCTCACCCTGGCCGTTTTATTCGCATGCACCAGGGTTGACACTTGTCACCCGTGGAACTGCATGCGTTCCACCAGCACACGTTCCTCCCACCACTTGGAAATTCACGTGTCCTTCCAAAAAGACTTAGGATAAAAACATATGATGCACACAACTTTTGGAATAATATTAAAATATTATTCCCAGGCTTAAGCCCCCCACTAGGCTTAGCCCCTAGGCTCAACACTTAGCCCCTTTCCCACCTTCCAGCCCCTAATTCCTTGCCCACTCTATGGATTCTTAGTCCCCCTTCACTCATTCATCGTGGTCGGCCTGCACCTGGCGGTGTTTATAATTTATTAAATGTGTTGCATACATACAAGTACAACAACAGGCTCCTGGCCTTCAATACTCAGGCTCCCTGGCCTAACAACACATAAGCCTCTAGCTTATGAAAACTTGGCTCACCAGCCTATAAAACATAATTACAATTCCTTTCCAAACATGATTTACATTGGGGCTCGACCTTGGGGACACTACAATCCCCCTCCCCTTATTTTTGCACTGTCCTCAGTGAAAATTACACTGTCTTTGCAAGCCTTTCAAAATTTTCAGAAAGATGCGGGTACTCTGCCCACATAACCTCTTCATGCTCCCATGTCGCGTCCTCAGGACCGTACCAGGTCCGCTGGACCTTTACAAGCTCTATAGCTCGATTCTGTAGCTGTTTTCTTTTCCTGTCCAATATGCGGACATGATGCACTTGCAGGACACCTTTTGGTTCCACTTGAATCACATTCCAATCGATAACATGATTAGCATCAGGTACATATTTCTTAAGCAGTGAAACATGAAACACATTATGTACAGTCATAGATGCAGGTAATGCAAGCATGTATGCAACCGGCCCAATCCTTTCCAGGATCTCAAATGGCCCACAAAATCTTGCTGCTAACTTGTCGCAACTTCCCAGCTTCAGGGAACTCCTGTTAGTTTTCACTTTCAGGAAAACATGGTCACCCACTTTGAATTCTCTATGGTTTCTGTTACTATCAGTGTAACTTTTCTACCTGTCCTGGGTAGCTTTTAGATTATGTTTAATTCTTATCATTTGGTCTTCCATCTCTTTGAGTAGTTCAGGCCCAACTACTACTCTGTCAGCTAGATTATCCCAACTCAATGGAGTGTTGCACTTTCTTCCATAAAGCGCTTCGAACGGGCTCATCTTCAATGATGCATGATACCCATTATTGTAGCCGAATTCTACCAAATGCATGTAGTCTTCCCACCTTGATGGTTTATCCATCACATACATTCTTAGCATGTCTTCTATTACTCTGTTTACTCTCTCTGTCTATCCATCAGACTCGGGATGATATGCTGTGCTAAAGTTCAGATTCGTTCTGAATCCTTTGAACAATCCTTTCCAGAAATTCGAAGTGAATTTCGGGTCTCTATCAGACACAATGGTCTTAGGAATTCCGTGCAATCGTGCAACTTCTTTTAGGAAAATGTCAGCAACATCTGCTGCTCTGTAGGTGGTTTTTAGTGGAATAAAATGGGCAGCTTTAGTAAGCTTGTCCACCACCACCATGATTGAATCATGTTGCTTGCTTGTTCTGGGAAATCCTGTGATAAAATTCATTCTTACCACGTCCCATTTCCATTCAAGAATAGGTAAAGGCTACAGGAACCCTGCTGGGTGCCTGTGCTCAACCTTAACCTTTTGGCACTCCATACATCTGGAAATGTATTCAACGATTTCTTTCTTCAAACTCGGCCAAAAATAATGGATTTTGACTGCTGCCACAGTCTTCTGATATCCAGGATGTCCAGTATAAGCCATGTTATGGATCTCCTTTAGAATTGTCATCTTCAATTCTCAGACATTGGGTACATACACTCTATTTTTATACAGAAGTAAACCATTAGTTCCCAAGGTGTAACTTTCCTTGGTCTGTGGTCTCTCACGCTGCTGTAGCTTTGCTACAAGATTTTTGTACTGCAAATCAGCCTTTGCAGCTTCCAAAATTTTGTCTTTCATCTCATTCTGGTACATGCTAATGGTTGTAGCATGTAATTCATGCACTTTTCTGCTGAGTGCATCAGCCACCTTATTTTCTTTCCCTTTGATATGCTTGATATCAAAGTCATATTCGCACAGAAACTCCAGCCATCTGATTTATCTGGCATTTAAGGTCGGCTGATCAAATAAATACTTCATACCGTTATGGTCTCTTCTCAACTCGAATCTCTTGCCCATGAGGTAATGTCTCCATTTCCTCAAGGCGTGGATGATTGTTGCCATCTCTAAATCGTGAGTAGCATAATTCTTCTCATGTTCCTTCAACTTTCGGGATTCATAACAAACTACAAATCCCTCTTGGCTGAGAACTCCTCCCAACCCCTCCTTACATGCATCAGTGCACACTACGTAATCCTTATTTGGATCTGCAATCTTTAGGATTGGAGCACTAGTTAGCAGCTGCTTTAATCACTGGAAGCTGCTCTCACATTCTTCAGTCCACTGGAACTTCTTCCCCTTCTTTTGCAAGGAAGTGATAGAATGAGTTATCTTTGAGAATCCGGCTATAAACCTCCTATAGTAGCCTGCCAGACCCATAAAAGATCTAACTTCTGCCACATTCCTTGGCGCTGGCCATTCTTGAATGGCCTCTACCTTTTCAGGATGCACAACGATCCCTTCTTCAGATATAATATGTCCCAAGAAATGGATCTGCCTTTGGTAAAATGAGCACTTGCTCAGTTTTGCATACAGTTGGTGTTATCTCAACACCTGCAGCACCATTCTCAGGTGTTGTTCATGTTCTTCCTCTGTCTTGGAATACACCAAGATATTGTCTAGGAAGACTATGACAAACTTATCCAAATAATTTCTGAACACTCCATTCATTAAGCACATGAAAACAGTAGGCACGTTGGACAATCCAAACGGCACCACTGTGAACTCATAATGACCATACCTTGTTCTAAAGGAGGTCTTGTTGATGTCTTCATCCTTTATTCTCACTTGGTGATATCCTGATCGAAGATCTATTTTTGAAAATATTTTCGCATCCTTCAACTGATCAAAAAGATCATCAATCCTTGGTAGAGGATACTTGTTCTTGACAGTGACCTTATTCAACTGTCGAAAATCAATGCACAGCCTCAACGTCCCATCTTTCTTCTTCACAAATAGGACCGGGGCTCCCCACAATGACACACTGGGGTGAATGTAACCTTTCTTTAGTAGCTCTTCGAGCTGCAATTGTAACTCTTTCATCTCTAGCGTACTCATTCTATAAGGGTCTTTCGAAACTGGAGTTGTTCCAGGCATCAAATTTATAGAAAAATCGATGTGCCTCCTCGGAGGTAGTCCAGGTACCTCTTGAAATAGATCCTGGAACTCCTTGAGTACTTCATGGTCTTCCAGATTCGATACTACATCTTGGGATGCTTCTTCCACCCGAGCTGCAAATAATTGATAGCCTTTCCGGTAACATTTCTTTAGCTGCATGGTTGACATTTCCATCACAGCCACAGCTCTGGGAATCCCTTGGACTGTTACCTAATTTCCCTCTTCATTCAGACATGTGAACCTCTTGTTACGAAAATCCAGAAGGGCATGGTGTTGGTCCAACCAGTCCATCCCAATTAAGCAATCATATGAGCCTAAAGGAAGAATGTTCAATTCATCCTTAGTGCTCATTCATTTCATGTCCACTGAACAGGACTTAACCAATTCAGTGACATTCCTCTTGGTCCTTGTGGCTAACTGCACTAACCAAGACTTCTCATGTTTGCTTCTCATTAGATGCAAACTATCCACCACTCTAGGATCTACATAACTTTGGCTAGCCCCTGAATCAATTAAAATAACAAGTGGTTGGTTGTTGATCGTACCTTCCACTTCAATAATGTGCGATTGAAATTCTATTTTCTTATTGTCCAGGGCTGCGTAGATCCTTGGCATTCTACTGCTCATATCCTCCACTATTTCAGCTTGCTGAACAGTATGGACAGTTCTTGCTTTGTCTTTTTTGTGGGGGCAGTCTCTGTACCTATGATTTCCTTTACAACCCCAACACTCTATAGGTGGAGGCCTTAGCATCTGCTCATTCCCTTCAACCTTCCTAGGCTCTTTAAAAGATGATTGCCCCCAAGGATTGTTTCTGAAAAAGGAAGGCTTGCTTCCCTTCTGCCTCTGTTCCTTCTTAAATTTCCTCCGATCATCCCAAACCTTCCAAAGGATAGGCCTTTCTCCTTGTTGTTCGTACAAGCATTTCACTTTTCTGATGGTCTCTTCCATGGTCTTAGGATCATCATATTGAATCTTGTCACTCATGGAAGGTGGTAGTCCACTCAAATACCTTTGAATTTTAACAACTTCATCCTTGATGAATGGAACATACTTCAGTAGTTCCAGAAAATTTCGTTCATACTCATCAATGGTCATACTGCCCAACTTGAGTTCAAAGAACTCCTTCATCTTTCTGTCATAGTATCTTTTAGTCAGGTATTTTTTCTCGAAATACCTCTTAAACTCTTTCCATGTGACCTCTTTCTCTATGATGTGCTACACCTGTACAAACTGATCCCACCACATGGATGCTTTTCCTTTCAGTTGGTACATTGCAATTCTTCCTTCTGCATGGGCAGAATAATTCTGCAGTTGGAAGTATTTCTTCATGCCAAGAAACCATGTCTCAGCATCTTCCTCCTTCTTATGTTCTCCATCGAATGTTGGAGGCTTAATCTTGTTCATCTCTCCTTTCAATTCCTCCTTTCCATATTTTTGATGTTTTCTGGTAGGGGATGGGCTTGAACTACTGTGTGTCTTCCTTCTAGAATGTCTTTGGGAGTGACTAAGATGTCGGCTACCACTCCTCAACCTTCTTCTTCTTTCATGGGTTTTGCGACTCTCTGTCGTACTTGAGTCTCTTCCCTTCTCGAGTTTCTTCTCTATTCTTTCCAGGCTCTTCAAAAATTTTAAGTTTAATGCACCCTGCCGATCCCTGACTTTCATGAGCTTTCGGCTATCAGCTCGACGAGCCTGGGCCTCTCTTTGCAATCCTTCAATGATTTTCATTATGTGTCCTTCCTTATCCTTATCTTTTCCATTCCCATTGGAGTTTGATCCTTCGATTCCCAGGTTAACATCCTTTCCTTCCAGTTCGTCTTCTATTTCGGGGGTAATATGCACCTTTCCCCACTCCATACTCAGTCGTTGGTTAACTGGAGTCCTGACCTCCGTTGAACTCTGCACACACACTGTGAAAATAAAATCGTAGTTTATCAGGCCATTAAACCTTCAGGAACAATATTCATCATTTATAACTAATACCAACAAGATCAAAAGACATTTCGATTCCAATGGGTTTTCTGAGCTCTCGTTCAGCTCTGCAATTTTCGTGTTTTTCTAAGATTTCATTTTCGACACTTCAGGATTTCAGAACTTTGGGTTTTTGTACCTCGGGACTTTGGGTTTCAGGGTTTTGGAGTCTCGGTACTGGAGAAATCTCGTTTAACTCTCCTTTCCAACCCCTGACTTCCGAAATTTTGTTTTACCTTATTCTTCAGGTCTACAACACAGTTGTCGCCCTTTACCAGAGTAGTGCATGGAATGTTTCAGAGGATCCTCATCACGTTCATTGACATCATTAGGGTCCCACCACTCTCTCGCTTCCAAAGAGAATGGACCCCATCGCGGGGTTAAGTGGAGTACATGTGGCAGAGAGGAGATACGACACAGTAGTCAACAGGACAGGAGGGGGCCCCACTTCACACGCCACATTATTCCGGACCCCCCCCCCCTCATTAAAGGAAAAATGGCAAGGGGGATCCGGAATTCACCTGAGCATCGTTGATCAAGGTGAATTAATCTCAACCGTTTGAGAGTTGCACGTCCGATTCTGGACCCCCCCCACCACTAAAGGTAGAACAACCAGGGGGCTTCGGAATGAAACCTCAGTCGTAGATCTGGGTGGGTGGACTCTGGCCATCTAGATCTACTCGTTACTTATCTTAATGCACAGTCACGCCCCAGCTTAAAGCCGACATCTCTTCCTCACATCCAACGGTCGTCATAGACTCTGAGATCCTCCGAAAGAATCTCGTCCATTCATCGGGAATTAGCCACATACTAACGTATCGACAGTATGGTCGGGATTATCACGATGAGAGTCCGAGTTCTTTGTCAATGGAACTCTCGAATCCCCGATTTTCCGAAACGGGTAATCTCTCAACACGTGGTCATCTCAAATCAGACGGCCCACGACTGCTCTGGGGTTTCCACCATGGAAATTCCTGATCCTTTCAGGGTTTTGGGCTTCCAAATGCCAATGCGCTATAACTCCCATTAGCCCTCTAGGATAGACTTGTTGGATCATGTTGTCATTGATGCCAATGGTTTGTCATTGATGCCAATGGTTTGATTACTTGGGAGATTGTTGGATCATATGTCATTG
>ML787316.1:1215154-1230382 GCA_009831015.1 Picea engelmannii
GTGGTAGGTGTGTCCAAAAAGACTCGTGGTTCACATGACCTCCCCTTATATGACCACATTCATACCTCCTATCAGGGTTTCGGAATTTCCAATGCCGAAACACATATGTCCTCAGGATTCGCGAAACGCCGAACCCCGATATGTCGATGGGCTCCCGATCTCACCCACGTGTCCCAATTGATGGACGGCTCAAATCGTTCCTGGGACTTTTACCATGAAATTTCTCGACCCCCCCTTCGTGACTCCTGATATCATGATTCCCGATTTCTCGAAATGGGAAATCTCACGACATGTGTCCTCCGTCTTTTGGACGGTCTAGATCTATTTCGGAGCTTTCGCCCCTAGTCTCTGAGGTTTAACCTTCGAACATCTTCTGACAGATCCTACAGATGACGGGTTTTCCGACCGAGATCTGACGGCTCAGACGGTTCCTAACCAATTCGAAATTTCGCATATCGCGATTTCCACATTCCTGTGTATTTCAAAAGGAATTTTAATTCCTACGTACATTTTTCCAGATCTGACGGTCACGAGGGCTCACCTTCCCTCCCGAACAGATCCTAAGGTTCTAACACCATTGGTGTAGAGACCTGTCTCCCTGTGGCCATAGACCACACCAGCTACGGTTTCACTCGCCGCTATACTTCCTGAGCTCGTAAGCACAGTCAAGAAACTACTTGACACTCTGGAACAAACCAAGGTCCAAAATTGGTCCTCCAGACCCAATTTCCCTTTGCATTCTCGGTCCAAATACCGCTCCACTAGCCCATCTAGGCTCAATGTCGAAACCTTGTCTCTGATACCAATTTGTAGCACACCCATTTCAAAACTCTGGGCTTACTCACGCTCTGATACCCATTTGTACACACCATTTGTACAAAGCTCATACAGATATCATATATCCAATGCATTTAACAAATAAACACATTTAACTCAGAGTAAAACATATCATTACTGCTATAATTAAACAATCCATGGTATTCCATATTAATTCGTATACACAGCGGAAAACATGATAACATTTACGGTAGAGACATGATAAAATGTGATAAAACATAGTTAGACACTTATCTTGTAACAATGGTGGAATCCACCAACCAAATGTAGGCCTTCCATGAACCTCCCATCCTTAGACCGCACTGCTCATGAACTCAGCAGTGGATCACCCCCAAGCTGGGAGTAAGCTCCACCCCGAGGTAAGGAATCTAGGCTCAGGCTGAGGTTACAGAGAAAAAATTCACACACAACCACAAGGACGGAATGATGTCCCAATAAACTCCCATGCTCACTGCCCACAGACCCTCATTCCCCACATGCCTGTTCAACCCCAGGAAAATGCACCTTCTCTGTCACCTGGACAGTCCTTCGGCTGCCAATCTCCCTTACCTTGGGTTATAGGAACAGACTGGACCGGAAGTCTCCGGGCTCTATGGCAGCTACAGGGTTCCTTCTAGGAGTTCTCTCCTTCCCTTGCGCACTCTCTCACCTAGAGGGAGTTTTTCATAGGCCAACAAGCCTCACGCAGTCCAGTACTGTGTAGTCTCAACAATCCCACGGGAAAACAGACACAGGCTTTCCAAAAACTGGTTCGACAATCAAAGGATGGCTTCACATTCACGGCTTCGGAACAAGGAATGCTCGCATAGGCTCGCTCATCTTTCCCCAACAAGCAAGACTCTTCCCCAAAATCAACACAAGCTTCTCGTAGGCTGGGGTTGCATGCACAGGATTTCTCAAAATCAGACACAGACATTCGAGTCACAGGGTCTCCCCAAGGTTCTCTATAGGAGTCGGGTTAGTCATACTGCTCAGAGCTCCGTACACATTCAGACAATCCGGTGGAATGGGAATGGAACCTTCTCACAGCTCACCCTGGTTGTTTTATTCGCATGCACCAGGGTTGACACTTGTCACCCATGGAACTGCATGCCTTCCACTAGCACACGTTCCCCCCACCACTTGGAAATTCACGTGTCCTTCCAAAAGGACTTAGGATAAAAACATATGATGCACATAACTTTTGGAATAATATTAAAATATTATTCCCAGGCTTAAGCCCCCCCCTAGGCTTAGCCCCTAGGCTCAACACTTAGCCCCTTTCCCACCTTCCAGCCCCTAATTCCTTGACCACTCTGTGGATGCTCAGTCCCCCTTCACTCATTCATCGTGGTCGGCCTGCACTTGGCGGTGTTTATATTTTATTAAATGTTCTGCATACATTCAAGTACAATAGCAGGCTCCTGGCCTTCAATACTCAGGCTCCCTGGCCTAACAACACATAATCCTCCAGCTTATGAAAAATTGGCTCACCAGCCTATAAAACATAATTACAATTCCTTTCCAAACATGGTTTACAACGGGGCTCAGCCTTGGGGACACTACAAAGACCAAGACAACACAAACCAACCAAATTGAAGATAGAAAAATGTATTCAATCGTCAACTTATGTGTATGATCAAGGAATTACACAATAAAGTAAGAATGACTTTATGGGAAAGGGATGTGTCGTTTTATCATATTAATCAAAAGTAGAAGATACAACCTGATCGCCTTGATTTCGCGAGCTTCCTTTCGGTGACTCTTGGTTCCAACATACACACTTGCTCGATCCTTGCATGAAGAAGATCCAATTCCTCTTGATAGAATTGCTAGAGTCTCCAAGCTCCTGTTCAAGTTGGGTTCTTCACACAATTCCTTCACCAATTCTCCAATTAATCTTGCTTAACCTTTTCCATGAGAATCCTATCAATATATAGAAGAGGACGAGATGGTTACATAGATGAGAATGATCCCACCAAATCAGGGAAACCAATAAAATGATAACCATTCGAATGCCAACCCATTCTCTAGAAGATTCCCTTCTAGAACCCTTGAGACTTCTTCCTTTTTCCAAGCTTGAGAACAAGTTCGCACCCTAGGTATAGATCACAGTGTGAGAAGTTCTCACCCTAGCTGAAGGTGGCCTGCGAGAATGGGTCATTCTCGCACCGTAGGCTATAAGCAGCCTGCAAACTCTCTTTAAAAACATGTTTTCTGGAAGGAGATGAATGCTACTTTTCTCAGGAGAGAGTTCTTGTTGGGAGCCTGAGTACACCATTGTTAATACACCATCTAGATGACCAAAATCATGGGTAACAGGGGCGTTACACCTCCTCCCCTAGCACCCTGTCATCTGCCTCCACGAAGTCCTCTAACCATGATTACTTGCACGAATACAAATCAATTTTAATTAGCGACAATTATAATCAAGTATCCAATCAATGGAAGTCGTAGTGATCCCAAGTTGTGGGTCGAATCGGCTTTGATACCATATGTAACAATTCCCTTCGTTACGACAAGATGTGACGCATAACAAGTGCAATATTTTTTTTTTTCATTTTTCAACAAGAAAGTAATCAAGAAAACAATCAATCAACACAACTCGATGACGAACACAATGCACGCAATTCAGGAAATAGACAACGTAACTACCTAGCATACTAGCACATCATGCAACTAGACACCACAACAGACAATCACTCATATGAAAAAATATAAACGATTACCCGCCTGTCCTACCCTGCAAGGTTAGCACCTCCAGGAAACATAAGAAATTTTCAAGCCCAGGTTCCCATCAATTTTGACCATTTGAGGTCTCAATGCTGACGACTATTCTGAGGAACAAGGAGGTGTCTACATCCCTCCCAACACACACAAGACAAATCCTGCTAACTAAGGAAAATCATCAGACTGACCCAACACAACCAACATCAACGACACAAGTAACATGAACCTTTAAAGCGAGAGAGAAATAACAATCATTGATTCAACACTTTGCATGACGCACCAAAACAAAAATGACCGATCATCAGTGAACTTTCACCATGCACAACCAGATAATTCTAAACATATATACATTACTTTAATCAACCTTAAATTAAAAGCGCGCAAAGAATCTGACATACATAATCTATCTAGCAATAACAAATTTGAGGCACAATTCTATTTAAATTCTAGGCGCGCTATTTAATCTATCATTCATTAAAATGAAAACTGAGACGTGCGAAGTGATATACCTTCCAGGGTCCTTCATTTAATCATGCATACATCATGTCAAAGTAAACATTAACTATGATTAATCAACTTGGCAGATATAATAAGAATTGACTAATAAAACTACATCTTGTAATACATCCATCTTTTTTTTTTTCCTCGGAAAAATTTGTAATTTTATTCATCCAAAAGGAGCCAAAATTACATTCGTATGTGCAAGATGCACTCCCACATTCCATGGGTAAAAGAGTAGAAAATGAGAAACCCTAAAGGGCCCAGAAAGACAACAAAGTCACAAAGAAAATTTACAATGATAATAACTGGTAAGATCCTGCAACTTAAGCAAAAGAATCGAACTGCATGCCCAAGAAGGACCTCAAAGTGGAAATCCAAAAATCCACACTGCACACCCAAATGATGGACCTGAAAGCTCTATTCCAACCACCAAAGAAGCAGAAAAATCCAGCAACCGCAGCATCAAGCTCCAGATCTCATAACAGGGACCCAAAACCTTACCACCAAAACCTCAAGAAAGGGAGCCATCGAAGACCCCATAAGGATTTGTTAAAGGGAAAAAATCGAGCAACAAAGAAGATGGATCGACCACCCACAAAAGACCACGAGTCATGCAAGAAATGACGCACAAACCCCAAACCATCGGAAACTGGGGCACCACTCGGTAAAACCGAGCAGCCACAGGGAGGAGCCACAAAAAACATCGGCAGAAAGGCGTCGACAAAGGAGGCATACCAAACAGGTTCACGTCAGAAGAGTAGGCATCCACAAAAGTAGTGCACCAGAGCCTCCAGGAGTCAGAGAACTTGCCGGAGGCAGGGGAATCCACGAAGACGACACACCAGAGCCAACGGGGGCACATCAGGCAATGCAGGAACAAAGCGACCCATTAGGAGGAGGCTCCCATGAAGACCTGTAGGAGGGGTTGCAGCCAGGAAAACCCTAGTCGCAGAGCCCACTCCTTGTCACTTGTAACACATCCATCTATCTTTTGCAATCAATAGTTTACCCTCCATTAAAAAAAAGTTCATCGTAGGCCATTAATTAACATAAGACAAAGCTTTCTCCATTCTTCCTAATTACAACCCCTTTTCATCATTAGAAAGAATGAGCATCAATTTAATTTGAATAAATTAATATTGTCCTATAAAAATTATCATTTTAACATAAGGCATTCCTATAAAAAATATCCTATAAAAAATATCATTTAATTATTATCATTAACATAACTATCTTTTATACAATGGAATTAAAGGCATTCCAAAGGTTCCTTGAAACCCTATTAGAGTCTTATCTGGAATGCATTTGAGGGAAGGAACTGATTTTTTAAAATTGTAAAACAAATTTCAACAAAATATTATAGTCAAACTTACTATTATCTAACTGTTATAAACGCCACTAAAGTGAGTATGACAGTTGTTTAAACACAACTTGGATCACACATCCAACATTAACACAGTGAACCATTAAAAGGATCTAAAAGCAATCCAAGTTTTAAGTGGTATCTAAATATGAAGCATTAAACTATTAATTCTGAGGATTGCAACTGTGAGAGACAAAAAAGGTAACTACAAAATCAATTAAATTCCCCCCAGGCAACCCACACTTCTTTTAACACGATCTCAGATTTACATGGATTGGACCGATAAAGAAATAAATTAATAAAATAATCCCGCCACTTGCCAGCAACATAATAATAATTTTTCGACCATGTTAAGTCTTGTATATTAAAATAAAAGAAACAGATTTCTATTTTGGTTTTTATTTAAAATTTATTGGGTAAAGATGCAGTGTCAAAGTGAGAGCTCTCATGATCAAGTCAGTGAATTTAAAAAAAATCAATCTAAGAGGCAATCAATAATCAAGTGTAAACCAATCTCAAAGTTTATATCTTTTAAAAATAAATAATCAAAAGTAAATCAATTTTAATATTCATAATAAAAATAAATAATCAATTGATTTCCATTATCTATCGCTGACAGAAATTGAATTTGGAATAGTAACTACCACCATTTTTGTCCAATGCTACGGTAATAAAATTCTTCCATAATAGATCACTGCCAATCTAAGGGTAAATGAAAATGTTGTTCGAACAATTACATCGATTATAACGCCACAATATTCCCCAGGTCATTCACGATTTACGATTTAGAAATTTCTACCAGAGTAGGTAAAGTGTGGGATTAGTTAACTTGGGTATCATAACTGCCAAATCGTCAATACAATCACATAAAGGGAGGAGCGCATGAGCCCAACACGTTGCACCACGCATCTACAACGTATTATAGGTGGAAAGGTTTGGGACTGCGCGTGTTTCGGCCAAGAAGAATTAAGGTAATAAATCCAAGGAGAAACGCAAAACGTAGTCCAACAGAATCACAATAAATATTAAATGCAGGGAATGGTTGGTCTAGGCTTGTTATGGCGAAGAGAAAATGGAGACAACCTCCAGGAAGAAAAACGAAATGCAGTCCAAACATAATCGCATTAAAACAATTAAAAAGAGATGCCCAGGTATAGGATAAGAACACACATCAATATTTCAATTCCTTCCCATACTAAGATTCTTTGCAAACAGTAACTGGACTGTTCCATCTCACATCATATGTTGTAACCCAACTTTATATTTTCCGTATTGAAATAACAATGACATTCTTCCTAAAAGATACAAAAGATGTGCCCTCACCAAACAAAAAACTAGTGTTGCACTATTTCCTATCGCATTTAAAATAATCGTTCCAAAATGAAAACAATACACAGTCCATAAAAAGATTCGCAATAAAATATTATGAAAACATAGTTCTTCCAGGTATGAAAACTAATCACGGTCCCACCTTTAATCGCAATTCAAGGACATATGGAAAAACGCAGGCAAGGTTTATGATAACACAAGTCAATAACTTATAAACGTGGGCAATAATCTGATAGGAACAACTATCGTTGCGCCACAAGAATATAATAAAGCAAGAAGACAATTGGAATGAATGAGGGTTGTTGCGCTACCATAATTTGAACTATATATAATTAAACAAGGAGAGATCTATGAGCAATAATGACCATAAACACAGAAGGATGAAGTCTCTCTCGGGTGAATCGTAAATCCATACAAAACAATGGAGCACAGAGAGAGAAACCAAAATTTCATACCATCTAGATGTATATCAACATGCAATCACTAAATAAAAAATGTGAAATTTAGATGTGTGTACCTTGAGTCAAGGTGAAAGTTACACTATTATTTTCCCACGTTCGTGCTCCGACTTGCCAACCGCTTATACCTCACCGGTACCTCCTAGCCAATGCTAGGGATACTCTTCTTCCCCTTGAGATCCCCAAGCCACAAAGGGGCCATGCACACAATACCAGAGAATGCTAGATTCCCATCTCACATTGCAAGGTCGAGCTACCACTCGTTGTCTGAGCTGGGGATCCCAACTCCCACAAGAGAAATTCAGTCAAGAGAGAATTTTGGCAGTGTAACCTTATGCATACTAGATGTGATCCATACTCCTCCTCCACCATCCTTTTTATAGAGTTTTCAAGTGATTAGTTTCCCAAACCCTCATTAGATTCCTTTTTAATTTATTTATTAGGAAAAACCTCCCATGTACACATGTCGTCTGATCCCTTAGTTGCACCAGAAAATCAATTTATTAATTAATTAAATTTGCCTATTTCCCTCACCCACCTAAAAACGTTCCTAGAAACACTCCTCGATGTCCCATTATTCCCTTACAATTCTTAAATGAATTACGCCTTACTTAAATCCTATTTGAGTTCATAAATATAAAGTTCCAAAGGCTAGATTCCTTACTAGCTTAGGCATTCCCCTTTTTCGTTAAGTTTCCCCTTTTTATAACTAAGTTCAAAATTAGTAGGTTTAGACAAAACAACCAATTACCCCTTTTATTAATTAAACCTTTATTAAAATTTCTATTTTAATTATTAATGCTTGAATTTTCTTTACCCCCTTCTTGTTACATGTCTAATTAGTTTTTTTTTGTTCAAAGGTTCTACTTATGCCTAGGTTTTAAATTCACTAGGCTTGGCGACAGTTATTAAGGGAATTTTTTTTTATTAAACTTTATTCATCACATCATTCATTTTAAGGTCAATCAGGTCCTAAGGAGGCATAGTTTTCTAGGAACTAGGTTTATTAACTTACCATGGTTAAAATCATGATGTGCGCTTCAGGACGCACTACGTGCTCCAAGGGTATCACTCGTCTCTTTATGTTTTTATGTGCACAACGTTCCCTTCAAGACGCACTACATGCTCCAAGGGTGCCACTCGCCTCTTGAATGAATTTGGTAGATGTAAAACCCCTGGAGTCAATACTCTGTCAGGTGATCTTGTGGGAGACTAAGGGCCTCTAAGGAATAAGGACCCTACCTTATTGTGTTCCCCTTAAAATCATCGTGAGTGACTGTCACAGTATGCCCTCACGACATTATGGGTCTTCTCAAACTAGATAATTGTTAACCTACAGTTTGAGCCACAACGAGAGTGCTAGTAGGTTGCGACAGGGCTGCTGCCACACCTCTCCCTCAATGTCTCTAGTTGTCGTGCGTGACCCCTTTAATCCAAATGTTAGTCTATTCAGAAAGCTATCATTGGTCTGCATCCATCAACGAAACATGTCAGCGATAACAATCAACATCATAATATCTAATCATATGTACGTATGTCACATCAACAACATTCAAACCGTAACAGTCCACTCCCTGACTTGATCCTGAGTCCAAGGATTTTTATCGATGCCTCGACATCCTCTAACGTCCAGAGTCCTGCACACTCTGGAGAACCCGATCAATAGCACATGTCAATGTAAATATAGAAAACATAACATATCATCAGATCCACAATATCTCATAATCATAATCAAAACAACCAATCGTATAAAGTATCGGATCACTTGCATGCAAGTGTCCTCAAAGAATAAGTCCACTTAGTGCGCGCAAGAGTGGGATGTTACAATCACTTTTCCCAAGATCCTAATACTTAGTGTTTCATTGTTAACCCTTAACACTTAACACTTAATACATTATTCTTCATGACCAAACACTGAAAATCGACCCTTAACTTCTAACACTCAACAAATTATAAATCATTCCTAATACATAACACTTTACCATTAACACCTAGTGCTAATTTTCATTTGATAACCAATGTTATTTAGTGCATTACCGTTAACCTGTATCACTTAACAATTTATCCATAACCTCTAACACTTAATTTTTCATTTTTAATGCCCAAAGCTTAAACCCTTAACTCTTATTACAAATCAATACTTAATGTTCAACTCTCTAACACTTTGCTTTTAACCTTTCAAAATACATAATAATTTACCCTTGATCCTTAATAATTAATGCTTCATTCTTAACCCCTAAGGCTCCATATTTTCCCTTAAACATTTAACATTGTGTGCTCTTATCTTAGTCCTTACTAATACTTAACACATAACCCTATGCCCTTATGTCTATGTTATCTTTATTATAAATATAAATTAAAACCATGGAAAAAAATATATATTAAAATAAAAATGGAAACACTTTTAATAATCATTTTTATTTAAATAATAATAATAATTATTATTATTATTAAAATAAAAAATGAAACATTTTTAATAGTCATTTTTATTTAAATAATAATAATAATAATAATTATTATTATTATTTAAAATAAATAGTAAAATATTAATCAAAATTTAAACTATTACTTAAAGAAATATATTATTATTATTATTTTTTAATTTTAATTTTAAGATACATATTGCTAAACATCGTAATAATATAAGTTAAATTAATAAACCAAGAAACTGTACATACTTATTTTTAATAACAATAATAAATAATAAATTATTATTTAAAATTTAAACTATTTCTTAAAATTATGAAATAAATTATTATTATTATTATTAAAGATACATTATTATAATCATAAAGATATAAATCAAATTAATAAGTTAGTAATGTAACATCCCCCAACTTAACTTATGAACATTACGATGCAGAATACACATAAAAATCGAAATTTATGTTAAATAATTTGTTGTAGTTGATCAGTTACGATTTACACACATTTTAAGCTAGATTTTGCCACCCATAATTAAATGCATCTACAAGACTCTAAATGATCATGAATGTAGCTAACAACTCATTCACAACAACAAATACACCATTCACATACATAGTGTTAAGCACAACAATTAAACTCATGAAATACCTCATAAATAGATAGACACGTATCTTTTAAAACACTTGTGCAACCAGTTACTTTGGAAGGGCATTCCACCCAACCATATACCTATTGTTCTAAGTCTCAATAGTAAGCCACCCCTGAGTTGGGGCTAGGAATCCATAAGAGAAGGGTGCATTTCACAGTCCACTCACAACTCACTATCACACAACCCACTGGTATTCTCCTACAAGTATCCTGAATTTCCTCCATCGTTCTTCCTCTTGACTTGTCCAACCAAAGGAATGTACCCCTTCACTTCTCTCAATCGATCATACGACCCATTCATTTATCAGAGTCTCTCTAGCATAGGTAACCAATAATCTCTCTGTTGGGAACTCAAGGGAACTCATTGCTAGGAAAACCATTAGCAAAACCAACAACAACCACTTGTTGTTATAGTGAAAATCACCTCAAGAGTTCACTCTTCAGGCCTGAAAACCTAACTCTTCAATCTTCAACTCCAAAATGCTCCAAAAACACTCCAACATGCTCCAAAATTCTCCCAACCTTCTTGCACCAGCTCGAAAGCTCTTATCCCCTCTTCTCTACTTGTTTCTCATGTAAAACTGAATGTGTAAAATTTCTTGTTACAACCCATATAAATTTCCTCTCTTCTCCCAAGACAGTTGACTTCTCACTCTGCCCAATGCTAATTATACCTCAACTCCATGCTTCCAATAACTATGGGATGTGACTTCTACACCCACCCTCTTACATTAGTTTAATAATTGGTCTCTCACACACTCAAACATAAAATATAAGTTTTCCCCAAATTACAATAAAATTCAGAAATATGGGTTTGAATTAATACATATAATTAATTCCCCCTTAGGCCCCTTTTAGACACCCCCTAGGCATTCCCATTTTCTTGTGGATTAATCATCCCCCATATCTATCCATATCCTTAGCAATTGGTCTCACATTATATTTATTAAAATTCAGAAAATACATTTCGCATATTACATCACTTGGCCATAGCCACATTCATAACTACATTATGCATTAATTAAACACAAGATTATACTGGGGTTGTTACAAGTAAACTATAATAATGATACAAATTAAGTTAAATATAATTGACTAATAAACCATTTAGTTTGTGCAAATGTAATGTGAAATACATTAATTGATAATCTTATTAAAACAAATTAGAACATAATTGAATTACTAAAATAATAAATAATATTTAATATTTCTTTCATTTATATATAGTCTTTTGTTCTTTATTCTTTTTATATCTGCCAATAGGCATGGTATATAGTGTTGAGTTAGGTTTGACTTTCTATTAGTTCATGGTTGACCATAAAATATACACCCCTTTGTCTAAAGTTTTAAAAAATAATGATTAATTTTAAATTTTAAATTTTAAATCTCATTTATCTTATATCTTGTTGGCCAAAAACTTTGAAGTCTTATTGTTTCCTTCACTTCCCCCAATGTAAATGTAATAAATATTTTTTCCATCTAGTCATTTCATGCCTACTCCTCTCCCTATCTCCTTAAACACTATTTTCATTATTATATTCGACAGGTATATGCTACCTAGTAGCCTTGTTATATAAGAAGTTAAATTGCAATTAGAGGTGGTATTTGGATTTATATATGAGATTAAGGAAAAGTACTACTAAAAAGTACATGACTCAAAGAATATTGGTTTTTTGCAGATATTATTTAAGTTGAAACCACTTGGAGTAAGATATAAAACTATGTCTAATTAGTTAGAACTCATATTCCTTAAACACAAAGAAATAAATTAATGGCCCAAAACCCCAAAACACCTATCTAGAAGTTTGATTTATTCAAATATTTAATGATGCTATCCACAACATTTTTGAAAAAAAATATATTAAATTAAAACTTTTGAATAAAAATATATTAAAATAAAAAATAAAAATATTTTTAACATTCCTTCTTATTTATTAAAAATAACAATAACAATAGAAGAGGGGAGGGGGTGTAGAGTGGGGTATTTTTTTGACCCTGATGGAATATAGAAGCTTTCTTTTGCATGGGGTTTGGGACACTCTTCCAACAATCACGTTGAGATCCTCTTTTCATGGACCTAATACTTATCAATGTAGATCAATATAAGAATATTGTTGTGATTGGAGACTTTGAATATGTCATTAAAAGTTTGTGAAATTTGAACACTTGCAACCACCACAATATGCAAAGAACAGACTCAAAATAAAAATAACATAGTTGACTCCCTAACCAAAGTCTTTAAAACTGCGACAAATGATATATACACCATCAAATATATCTCGACGTATATACCCCAATCTTAAATCATATTGATCGCCATCTAGATTTCTCCTCATCTCGCACATGCTCCTCCAACTTTTAAGTGGTACATGGATTCCATAATGTTGGAATGTGGGATATCTTCCCTCTATTCTCACCCGTCGTCAAGCATGTCCTTCATGATTATTGCTTCCGTGCTAAATTTCATTTACCTTATCTTAACTTTTATGGGTGCTTAACACATAACCCTACACTCTTATCTATATTTTATCTTTACTATTACAAAACGTTTGAATAAAAATATATTAAAATACAAAATGAAAAATACTTTTAACATTTCTGTTGTTGGGAAAAACACCCTACGGACTAGCAAATTAGGGACTACTTTGCATGCATATTTGACTTAATAGGAACTACTTTTTTACCTACATCCCAAGATTTAAATCCCTTTTTCTCAGTAAATGCATGGAAAAGGACCACCTACCTTATTACCGATGTTCGATGTCGATCCTCCGTTGTGCTTGATTACTTATTTGCATTGCTCCTTCCAAAGATGACCTGCACTTAAGACAAACAACAACTATGCATGCATGCTACTTCTGTACTCAAGGGTTAGAAATCAAGCATAAATTAATCAAACCATAGACAATTCATTAATTGGGATGGGAAAAGTATTCTTTTTATTACTTAAAGTGAATCAACTTACAAAAGATGAGACCGACCACCACTCCTTGAATCTGATCCTGGGCTCCTCTTCTTCTGTCCTTCAATTGCTTTGCGTTAAATCTCCTTTGGCATGAGGAAAGGCTAAAGGGTTGGGACAATGGATTACGTAAATGGGCAGAGTTTCTTTGCTATATTTTTTCCTCCTCCAAATGGTAACCCTACCCCTTCTTTTATAGGCTAGAAGGAGCTAGGGTTTTGGATGAACCCTCAGCCATGCATGGCCAAGAGTTTCAGTTAACTGACCCATAGCTTTTTGTTCCGTCGGAAACTTTCCTTTTTTCATTCTTTGGTAGGCACACGTGGGTTGTTGTGAGTCAGACAGCGTGTACACGCGTGCAGTAATGGGTTAGGGCATGTGGGCCTTTACACAAGAGGATTTTCAAAGAGTTGTTCAACAGAGTTTTGGCAAAGAAGGGATATGAGTTGGCCTGATGCCAGGTAAGCATATGTGGTGCAATTTAGGGTTATAACAGATGCCCCCTAATGTGTGAGGTCAGAAGAGCATCTGATGGCCGAAATACATTACCAATCTTTATTGATGTGCCAAATGAGTGAGCCCAAGGATCAGGAACCAGGAGGTGTCGTCTGCAAAATAACAAATGTCTCACCGAGGTGGGCATACCCATGCTCGGGATAAAATAGAACCATGGCTACCAATCAAATACACTGTAGATCCATGTCAAATAACTATAAAGAGTAGCCACAAATAATACACAGTGGAGCTACATCTCAAAATCAGAAAGATATACATATAGAGTATCCATCTTCCAGAAGCTTATTCGACATGATGACTGAACTTCAAAGCTCGAGAAACAACTTCAAAATCTTCCAAAACTCAGGTAGGAGTGTAATATGAGTGTACGACTACACTACCCAAAGGTCTTCGACGGCTCGTCAGTCATGGACTTGATAATCTTGATGATCGGACTGAAGGCTTCAGTGATTTCGAACAAGGACTTGATTGACGTTCAGGATGGCCGGGTATGTGGACAAGAGACATATTGCAGAGGGGCCGACTCAGGCTTAGTGACAAACTTCCCTTGGACAATAGCATGACAAGTGATAAGACTCATGCAGCATATATTTTAATCATAAGTCTATGAAGCAGGAGGCAATGCAAACTCTCCATATGTTTGGAAGAATAACCAAACGGTGGTGGACACAACTCTATATAGCGAGAAAAGCTTCCTAAGGTCGTACTACATCCCATAGTCTGATGATCAAATGAACAGATGTGCTTTATCCAAGGGCGACTCATCATGCTGCCAATAAAGAAAATACTTTTCCCATCCTCTTTTTGGGGTATATTTGATTTTTTTTTTGTTCTTTTCGATAATTTTGGAAAAAGAATGAAAGAATATTACGTTACAATGGAGGAACGAGTACTGCAAACATACAAGCTCAAGGCACAAGGACAAGATTAATGTTCTAGTGAAATGATACTCAGGAAAAATCCTCTGACGGCCAAAGGTGTTAAGACGCAGAAGCAAATTGTCACAAGGCTGGTGGATAAGGTATGCAAATGTGGTTGATAGAACACACAATGGTAACGTCCTTTAATGTAAGTGTAACGAGCCTAGAGAATGTAAGCTCGATGGTTTTTCATATTTAGAGAGTCTGAAAAAGCATAAAAGGAGACTCCGTTGGGGTACCTTTTTCGACAATAGTCTAGTCGGTTCGAAAAAGGGGTAAACTAGCACCAATTAGACGTCAATTCAAAACCATTTTAACGAGTGTGACAAGGACAAGATCACTCGGCTATTTTTTCACTTTTAAGGAGTCTAGAAAAAGCTTAACTATGGACTCCGTCAGTAATATTCTTCTGGAACAATTTAACGAGTGTGAAAGAATAAGGTCACTTGGCGATCTTTTCAATTTTAGGGAGTCTGAAAAGAGCTTAACTATGGACTCCATGGGGGTTTCTTTTTCATAAATTTAGTCCCTCAGGCCCAAAAAAGGAATAAAATTATA
>ML787316.1:1238188-1259734 GCA_009831015.1 Picea engelmannii
ACTTGTCCAAATAATTTCTGAACACTCCATTCATTAAGCACATGAAAACAGCAGGCGCTTTGGACAGTCCAAACGACACCACCGTGAACTCATAATGACCGTACCTTGTTCTAAAGGCGGTCTTGCTGATGTCCTCATACTTTATTCTCACTTGGTGATATCCTGATCGGAGATCTATTTTTGAAAATATTTTCGCATCCTTCAACTGATCAAAAAGATCATCAATCCTTGGCAGAGGATACTTGTTCTTGACAGTGACCTTATTCAACTGCCGAAAATCAATGCACAGCCTCAACGTCCCATCTTTATTCTTCACGAATAGGACCAGGGCTCCCCATGGTGACACACTGGGGAAAATGTAACCTTTCTTTAGTAGCTCTTCGAGCTGCAATTGCAAGTCTTTCAGCTCTGGTGTACTCATTCTATAAGGAGTCTTCGAAACTGGAGCTGCTCCAAGCATCAAATTTATAGAAAAATTGATGTCCCTCTTCGGAGGTAGTCTAGGTACCTCCTGAAATACATCCTTGAACTCCTTGATTACTTCATGATCTTCCAGATTCGATACTACATCTCGAGATGCTTCTTCCACCCGAGCTTCATATAATTGACAGCCTTTCCAGTAACATTACTTTAGCTGCATGGCTGAGATTTCCCTCACAGCCACGGCTCTGGGAATTCCTTGGACTGTTACCTGATTTCCCTCTTCGTCCAGACATGTAAATCTCTTGTTATGGAAATCCATAAGGGCATGGTGCTGGTCCAACCAGTCCATCCCAATTAAGCAATCGTATGAGCCTAAAGGCAGAATGTTCAATTCAGCCTTAGTGCTCATTCCTTTCATGTCCACTGAACATGACTTAACCAATTCAGTGACCTTCCTCTTGGTCCCTGTGACTAGCTGCACTAACCAAGACTTCTCATGTTGGCTCCTCGTTAGATGAAAACTTTCCACCACTCTAGGATCTACATAACTATGCTAGCCCCTGAATCAATTAAAATAACAAGTGGTCGGTTGTTGATCGTACCTTCCAACTCAATCATGTGCGATTGAAATTCTTCTTGCTTATTGTCCAAGGCTGCATAGATCCTCGGCATTATACTGCCCATATCCTCCACTAATTCAGCTTGCTGAACAGTATGGACAGTTCTTGCTTTGTCTTTTCTATGGGGGCAGTCTCTGTACCTATGATTCCCTTTACAACCCCAACACTCCATAAGTGGCGGTCTTGGCACCTGCTCACTCCCTTCAACTTTCCTGGGGTCTCTAAAGGATGACTATTCCCCAGGGCCATTCTTGAAAAAGGGAGGCATGTTTCCCTTCTGCCTTTGTTCTTTCTTAAACCTCTTCTGGTCATCCCAAGCCTTATGAAAGGTAGGCTTTTCTCTTTGTTGTTCATATAAGAATTTCTCCCTTCTTATTGTTTCTTCCATAGTCTTAGGATCATCATATTGAATCTTGTCACCAATGGAAGGTGGCAGTCCAATCAAATACCTCTGAATCTTGACAGCCTCGTCTTTGATGAATGGAACATAATTCAGTAGTTCCAGAAAAAATCATTCATACTCATCAATAGTCATGCTGCCTAGCTTAAGTTTGAAGAACTCCTTCATCTTTCTGTCATAGTATCTTTTAGTCACATATTTCTTCTCGAAATACCTCTTAAATTCCTTCCAAGTGACCTCTTTCTCTCTAATGTGTTGCACCTGCACAAATTGATCCCACCACACGGATGCTTTTCCTTTCAGTTTGTACATTGCAATTCTTCCTTCTGCATGGGCGGAATAATTGTACAGTTGGAAGTATTTCTTCATGCCAAGCAACCATGTCTCGGCATCTTCCTCTTTCTTATGTTCTCCATTGAATGTTGGAGGCTTAATTTTGTTCATCTCCCTATTCAATTCCTCCTTTCTAGATTTTTGATGTTTTCTGGTAGGGGATGGGCTTGACCTACTGTGTGTCTCCCTGTCAGAATTTCTTTGGGAGTGACTAAGATGTCGGCTACCACTCCTCGACCTACTTCTTCTCCCATGGGTTCTGTGACTCTCAGTATTACTTGAGTCTCTTCCCTTCTCGAGTTTCCTCTCTATTCTTTCCAAGCTCTTCAAAAATTTTAAGTTTAATTCACCCTACCGATCCCTGACTTTCATGAGCTTTCGACTATCAGCTCGGCGAGCCTTGGCCTCTCTTTGCAATCCTTCAATGATTTTAATTATGTGTCCTTCCTTATCCTTCTATTTTCCATTCCCATTGGAGTTTGATCCTTCGACTCCCAGGTTAACATCCTTTCCTTCCTGTTTGTCTTCTATTTCAGGGGTAATCTGCACCTTTCCCCACTCCATACTCGGCGTTGGTTAACTGGAGTCCTGACCTCCATTGAACTCTGCACACACACTGTGCAATTAAATTCGAAGTTTTTCAGGCTATTAAACCTTCAGGAAGAATCCACAACATTTATAACTAATACGAAAAAGAACAAAAGACATTTCGATTCCAATGGGTTTTCTGAGCTCTCGTTCGGCTCTGCACTTTTGGGTTGTTTTTTTTTTAAAACTTCAGTTTTTGGGACTTTTGAGACTTTCGGGTTTTTGGTACCTGGGACTTCATTATGCAGTGATTCCCAACCTCTTTTCACTCCTATCCCCAAAATCTGATACACGGTTTCTTATATGTGATCCAACGATCCTCGACAAGCTAGATCTAATGGTCCAGATCCTTTCGGGGTTTTGGGCTTCCAAACACCGATGCGCTCTAACTCCCATTAGCCCTCCGGGCTAGACAAGTGGTTCACATGACCTCCCCTTATATGACCACAGCCATACCTCCTATCGAGGTTTCGAACTTTCCAATGCCGAAACACATATGTCCTCAGGATTCGTGATTCCCCGAACCCCGATTTCCCGATGGATGACTCTCCTTCTGAAACTTTCCTGAATGCATCGATCTTGACCACGTGTCCCCAAGAATGGATGGTCCTCACTTCTTCTCACTATTTCACGATTTCACGATTTCAAATGCTCTGGGTGCCTTGTCTTCAGGATTCACGAAACGTCGAACCCCGATATGTCGATGGGCTCCCAATCTCGCCC
Source organism: Picea engelmannii (assembly GCA_009831015.1). Classification (NCBI taxonomy): domain Eukaryota; kingdom Viridiplantae; phylum Streptophyta; class Pinopsida; order Pinales; family Pinaceae; genus Picea; species Picea engelmannii. The sequence continues at coordinate 1,241,276 of ML787316.1, forward strand.
ACGTGTCCCAACTGACGGATGGCTCAGATCCAATCTTGGGATTTCTCAACTTGTGATTCCCTGATGACAAAGTTCTATGTCAACTCAAAACCCCGGTAGCCGATATACCGATGGGTCGCTCTATCTCTGCCACGTGTCCCCACAAACAGACGGCTCGGATCATTCCCGGGACTTTTACCATGAAAATTCCCGACCTCCTGTCATCGTGACTCCCGATTTCACAAATGTCGATATCTCGATATTTCTACATGCGAAATGTCGACAGGCTCTTTATTATTGCCACCTGTCCCTTCGAGATGGACGGTCCTGACTAATTCAGGATTTCGCGTATCGCCATTTCCACACTACTGTGCAATATCCAAAGGGCTTTAAACTCCGTGCACACTTTTCAGATCTGACGGTCACAAGGGTTCGCCTTCCCTCTCGAACAGATCCTAGAGCTCCTACACCACCGGTGTGGAGTCCTCTCTCCCTGTGGACTCATACCACACTCGTTGCAGTTTCATAACGCCGCTATACCTCCTGAGATTTAAAACTCGTCAAGTAACTCCTTGACATTTTTGAGCAAACCAGGGTACAAAATTGGCCTTCCAGACCCAATTTCCCTTCGCATTCTCGGTCTAAAGACCACTCCACTAGACCATATAGGCTCAGTGTCGAAACCTTGGCTCTGATACCAAACTGTAGCGCACCTTTTCTGCTACTAAGGTTTAATCGCTCTTAAAAGAAGACTATAACACCACTTTGTACATAACTCATACAGATGTTATTTAACCCACATGCATTTAAACAATAAACACATTCAACATAGAGTATTCATATGAATTACTGCCATAATCAACAAGCAATTAGCTTTTCATATTAATTCATATACACAGCGGAAAACATGATACATAAGAAGCACAATCATGCAAAACATTATTAAAGCATAATCAGATACTTATCTTTATCAATGGTAGATTCCACCAACCAAGTGCAGGCCTTCCACGAACCTCCCAGCCTTAGACCACACTACTCATCAGCTCAGAAGTGGGTCACCCCCGAGCTGGGACTAAGCTCCACCCCAAAACAAGGAATACTAGGCTAGCTGAGGTTACAGGGAAAACAACACACAACCACAAGGAAGGAATTCTCGCCCAAGAACCTCCCACGCTCACTGCCCATAGTCTCTCATTCCCCACATGCCTGTTTCACCCCAGAATAATACACCTTCTCTGTCACCTGGACAGTCCTTCGGCTGCTAATCTCCCTTGCCTTAGGTTACAGGAACAGGCCGGACTAGAAGTCTCTGGGCTCTGTGGTAGCTACAGGGTTCCTTCCAGGAGTCCTCTCCTTCCTCCGCGCACTCTCTCACCTGGAGAGAATCGCTCACAGGACAACAACCTATTCTACCAACCTCAATCACCTCTCTCACCTGGAGAGAGAATTGTACCACTGGCCAACAAGACCCCACGCAGTCTAGCACTGCATGGTCACAACAACCCACAAGGAAAACAAACATGGGCTTTCCAACAGGTTCAACAATGGTAGGTCATTTCTTATTTCCCAATCCGCCAACACAGGATAGACTCACGCTCTAGTTGTTGGGGATGCATGACAAAAAATCCATGCAGGGGTCAATGCAGGTTCAAACTGTTCAGATAGGGGATGTACCGGCTATCCCGGAACAAACATAGATACAGGCCTTTTCGGTTCAGAGGATGCACGAGGGTTTCTATGTAGGATTCAGACGAGTTCACCTTCTTGCAGTTCGAGGGTCGAATGGAGGAGGAGAGGAATCTTTCTCACAATTCACCCTGTTGTTTATTCACATGCGTTAGGGTTGAAACTTGTCACCCATGGCACTGCATGCATTCCACCATCAAGCATCACCCTTGTACGTCCTCCCTTGCCAACACTTAGGATAAAACACAAAATGCACATGTCTTTTTGGAATAATATTAAAATATTATTCCCAGGCTTAAGCCCCCAGGCTCAACACTTATCCCCTTTCCCACCTTCCAACCTTTAATTCCTTGCCCACTCTGTGGATGCTCAGTCCCCCTTCACTCATTCATCGTGGTCGGTCTACACCTGGCGGTGTTTATATTTTATTAAATGTTCTGCATACATACAAGTATAATAGCAGGCTCCTGGCCTTCAACACTTAGGCTCCCTGGCCTAACAAACACATAAGTATCCAGCTTATAATAACTTGGCTCACCAGCCTATAAAACATAATCACAATTCCTTTCAGAACTTGGTTTACAATGGGGCTAGGCCTTGGGGACACTACATGAAACATAGGAGCGGGATGTGCCCTCATCTTCCGAGAGAAGATTTGGCACAGATGGCACTTCTTGACCGATTCGATATAATATTTGATAAGTGTCGGCCAGAAGTAGCCTACTCGTAGAATATTTTGGGTTGTTTCCAACCCAGATAAATGACCGCCACAAGCTCCAGTATGGAAATCATTGAGCACGATGATGGCCTCCTCATGAGTGAGACATCGACGCAAGATGCAGTATAAACCTCTCTGATACAACGTATCATCGAGTATGAGATAATTCTTAGCCTGATGGCATATCCGTCGATGCTCGTCACGAGAAGAAGAGGTGGGGCATTTCAAATTCTGGATATAGACAAGTATATCTTTGTACCAGGGGTCTGAAGATGCAATCAAAAACATATCTCCCCGGATAGGCGATTCCTCAGGCACAACGTCACCTGACTCAACCAGAAGTTCCAAAATAAGCTTTGCGAAGACCAATGACTTCTTGGACTTTGCTGAAATGAAGTCTAAGTCAAATTCTTGGAGGATGATTATCCATCTACTGATTTTTTCGCCTATAACTCGTCGTGTCAACATGTATTGGAATGGATTCACGATAGCAATGACGGTGGTCTTGCGAAACAGAACATAGTGATGGAATCGTTGAACATCATGAACTGCTGCCAACGCAAGTTTTTTGATATGAGAATAATTGAGTTTCGGTCCTACGAGGCCTCGGCTCAGGTAATAGATCACGTACTCTGAGAACGAATCATCTTCCTAAACTAAAACCATGCCAATGGTTGACTCTGTGGCAGCCAGATATAATAAGAAATATTTGTTATAGTTAGGTGGTCATAGCAGAGGTGCGGTTGTGATGGCATGTTTTAATGCGTCGAAAGAGCATTGAGCGGCTTCGTCCCAGAAAAAATGAACATCTTTCTTTAGTAAACGCATAAAGCCCTTGGTGATTTCAGCATAGTTGGTGATGAAGCGTCGTAAGAATTTCACCTTGCCTTGTAGACTCTGAAGTTGTAGGATTGTGCGTGGGGGGGGAAACTGGATTATTGCCTCCACCTTAAGAGGATCGACCATGATCCCTGTTGTTGATATGATGAAACCTAACAAACGTCCTAATGTTACGCAAAAAATGCACTTGTTTGGATTCAAGCAAATCCTAAAGTAGCGACAACATTCGAAGATTAGTCTAAGGTGTGTGGGATGATCCGTTCGCTTGCGAGAGCGTGATGCTAAATCATCTAGATAGGCCTCGACTATATTCTTGAGGTCATGAAAAGAAAAAGACATGGCCTTCTGGAATGTGGCTCCAACATTTTTAAGGCCAAAAGGCATCTTACGATATGCGAATGTACCCCACGGACAAATGAATGTCATCTTGTGTTGGTCTTTAGGTTTGATTTGGATTTGATTATATCCCGAAAAACCATCCATGAAAGAAAAGGCTTCACAACCGGCACATTCATCAATGATCTGGTCAATGAATGGTGTTGGAAAATTATCCTTGGGACATGCCTTGTTCAAATCATGGAAATCGGTACATACATGAATCGTGCCTTGTTTTTTATTGACCGGCACAGGATTTGACACCCATTGATTCAAATGGATAGGATAAATAAAACCTGCCTTTAGCAATTTCTCAACCTCAATCTTGATGGTTGCTGCTTTCTTGGGATTGACTGGACGAATTTTTTGTCGAACAGACTTGGCATCAAGATACATTGTGATTTCATGTTCAACTATTTTCGGATTGATACCTGGCATTTCCTCATAAGACCAGGCAAAAACGTCACGGAATTCTTTGAAAAGATCCGTGTAAATTTGAATCTCTTCGGGGGAGAAATCCGCTCCGACGAAGACATTCTCCATGATGTCAGGGTTTTGGGAGATGTTGATGGGTATAGTTTCATAGATAGTCGCCATATTGCCCTCAGCATAAATTTCCTGCGTAGCGGAGAGATTAATAGGACATGGTTGATCTCCCATCATGGTAACGGTGAATTCTCCTGCTTCGATTTGGCTTAAATCTGGGAGAAAATATTATATGTGATGAAGATCCTCCCAAGGTTTGTCCGAACTAGTCATTGCTTCGATTACTGCTTCGTCAGAAGGCAATACTAATTCTAATGAATCGACGTTAGCGAGAGAACCCTGAGCCCAAATAGGCTCTAGAAATGGATCTAACTCTTGTGCAGGAGTCAGATCAGGGTTAGCTGAAGATTGTTGGACTAAAGAGTACGCTACCTCAGTGGAAGACAAGGGCATGGACATGCCTGAGTTCCCTATCTCATCCATCGTGGCTGATGGGGAAGGAAGAATCCAAGGATCCTCAAAGTAAGTCATGCAGAACGACGAAACTTGAAAAATCTCAAACTTATGGTGATTAGATATAAATTTGATATCGTCGTGAGGAGGTGGGTAATCGAAGGTACCCATCAAGGATGGGCACAAACCATATCCTACGTTAACGACACTTGGTTGAGGATTATCAATCATCGGGACCGTGGATGCCCCCAAAGTTGGGTCAGGTCTGGAGAAAGACAGTTGATCAATGGTCACTATCTGACCCTCGTGTGGAAACAACAAGACTCAGAAAACTGTAGCAACCACAGCTTGCATAGCATAAGTCCAACTCCATCCTAACAAGAGGTTATAGTCGAGGGTAGCATCGACTACCTATACTTTGACACACACGGTTTTCCCTCCTAACTACACAGGGAAAGAAGGAACGATGCCATGTGGTAGGAACGAACGATCGTCGAAAGAAGTGAGGAGAGTAGGTGATGGAGACAAAACGGGCTGGCCAATGGCCTTCCAACATGCTAACAACATAACGCATGTCAATGCACCCTCGTCGACCACTGTGCGGAAGATATTCCGAGTAAAAAAATTTGTGGGATGATCCACTACTATATGAAATGCTACGTGGTAAGGCAGACGAGGTTTTAAGTCGGTTGTATCTAACATGATGGTGCCTGGATTACAAGTCTTGGTAGAGCCCAAAGTGGTTAACAAGGCTTTACTCTGAGCAGGGAAGCTTTGGAGGACCTCCAAAGCAGACATCGCACAAGGGGTTTGTGATAAATCCTCCACCACTGAGTAATTCTGGGCGGCCCTTACGTTTGGGTTGTGAGAAGCTTCTTTAAATGCACCCTTTGGAATGCGTCTCATTGTTTCTCCCAACGTCTTCTCGATCTGTAGAGGAAGAGATGGGAGATCAACTTCTTTACCCTTCTCAGAAGCGCTTGGTTTACTATAGTCGTGCACTCTAGTTGATATGAAAGCATCACCCCTAACCATATATATGTTCACGGATGAGGGATTGTTTGGAGGTGAGCTGGTTTCTTGGCTGCCCCCTTCTGTGCTTGTAGAGGCTTGAGTTAAATTATGCCCATGTTGAAAGGGATTAGTCAACACTGCTTGTTGTTGCTATGTGACAAACGTTTGGGCCTCTGCATGTCGAGGACAAAGATGGGTCGGGTGGTCTTCTACACACAAGTTTCATGGATACCTCTCCTTCCATTTTTCTGTATTGTCCCCGCCAGCATTATCAGTGGGTTTGTTATCCCCCTTACCCTTCTTTCATTGTTTTTTATTCCCTTCAGGCTACTAGGTGGCCTTTGGGTTAGTCGACTACACATTGTTTACTTCCGACGTTTGGGTAGGGGGAGAAACCAAAGCAGTAGTTTGGCTAGCCGCTATGTGTTGTATGGATAACTGTTGCAACTATTTTGTCAATTGCTCAGCGGGCTTAGTTTGTGCTGAACCAAAAATACCATCAGCATGTGGTCCAGCTCTTTGTCTAGTTTATCCAATATCGAACGTGGCGCATCTGGCAAGATGTTGTATAATAAACTAGACTGAGAATAGATGAGCTCAAACTGTTGAGCCCTCATGATGGCATCTTCTTCGGAGAAAACTCTGGATGTCATGACGTATTTGGATAACTGCGGGACCAAAGACTTAAGGAACCACTCAAGCAGGAATGCTGGTGGGACTGGTACCTTGATTAAACTCTTCCAGTGTCTCCACTCTCGGATATGATCAGAGATATGGTCCACTGTTGTCTATTCGAAATTAGTGAGCAACTCTGTGCCAGCGTCGTATCTCACAGGTAACTAGAAATGGTTAAGGAAGGCCATCGATAGTTCGCCAAAAGAATAGTATCTTGAGCGATCAAGCTCGATGTACCATTTCACGGCACTCCCAATAAGAGTATGTTGAAACAATCACAACTGTATGAAGTCATATTTCAATGAGTTAGATGAGCACCAAAGATGAAAGGTAGTCACATGAAAACCTGGATCTTCATTAGGCTTGGCCTCGAACTTTGGAATGTCTGAAGGCAACTTCGTCGGCATAGGAGGCCAACATGAATCATGACAAATCGGATCATTTAATAACCTTGTCAAATCTGGCAAGTGTAAAGTTGCCAGGAATGGTAGTTTGGGTTGCTGTTGATTACCTGGGAAAAAGGGTCATGGAGTTTGATTAGCACCAGGTTGCCAGGAAAATTTTGGTTGCTGGCCCGGATTCTGATAGAAACCATGGCCCTGACCAGTGTAAGGATTTTGCATCTGTGGAGACATCATTGGTTGATTTCCCATAAAGGACATAGAGTGTTGGGCATGCATTGTATTCGAAGGACTTTGGGAAGGATTACCCCATGCCGGTCTTGTGGGGAGAGGCATAGTAGTCTGTCCGGGGTTCCATTGACTGTGGAAAGAATTACCCCAGAACGACATTCCAAAGGAGGGAACGGATCCTTGTCCTGAGTTCCAAGGTCCTTCTATGTGTGCCTCCTGTGTAGGAATAGTACCCTGCGCAGGAGTAGATTGTCCAAAAATGGGGTTGCCCCCAGTTGGGAAAGTAGCTGATGAGAAAGTGTTGTTACCAAACGTCTTGTTCCAAGAAAATGGTGTCGAACCTACCGGCATACTGTGAGAAGGTGTTCCTTGACTCCCTGCTCCAAATAAACTAGTGTGTGCAGGCTGCCCGGCGGACTGCTAATGCAGACCACCAAGAAAAGGGGACGAAGGAGGGATATGACCTCCTGCGTAAGGAAAAGCGTTAAAAGGGACAGGAGTGCCCCCAAGGTGACCTTGCAGAGGAGTGTTAGAGCTCCTTGCCCCCAGACCCAAAGTCTGTAAAGTGGAGTAGGTTAGTACAGGACTTGTACCCAAACTAGGGATATCGTATGAGAATGGAGGGCCTGTCGCACTAGGTGTGAAGGGGGTTGTGGTCGCCGCCATAGATGGGTTCGGTCCACTGTGCGACGTAGTTGCGGTCGAGACCATGGTGGCTCGGACCGACGATGGTAGGTTAGGAGATGACTCTCCTGTGGTAGCAACTGTGGTGGGAATTGAAGAATTCCCAGAAGAAGTAACAACATTTGTTTCCATTGCTGTGTGAGGCACTGTCTGGCGTTCATGAAATTGGATTGGTACAATAAACGGTGCCAAGATATTAGTGTTTTGGGTTTCAACCGAGCCAAGAGCGTCAATTGATTCCTCCGGGAGTTGTTCGGGCACAAAGGTTTGTAACCCGGTCGCTTCAAAAGACCCTTGTTGGTCTAGCTTTCGCCTTAATGGTGGCGGGGGTGGCTCCAGTGTAACCGACGGTAGGCCAAAAAGCCTTCGTGACCGGCAGAGCTCGGGATCCTCCACTGTGTGAGAAGATCCAAGACACACTAAGGTATTCTAAATGTTCAAAATTAACACACACTAAAAAGGAATCCCCTAAGAGATAAGACAAGAAATCACTAAACTATTTGGAAGAACAGTTACAACAACCAACACTAGAGAAACTTACCGGTGCAAGTGAAACTCAAACACGGAAGCACCCTCTAGGTATACTCTGCAAAGCGTGGCCCGATGTATGTCCTAGGTACCGCGGTATACCCCCGCAGTCACCTATGTATGTCCCTAAAAAGATTGGCAACTAGGTTGCCAGCACGCGAATAGTCACCAGGCGGGTACAGTTGAAAGTCGGGTAGACCACAATGAGTAGGGTATCAAGCCAGAAACCTGTCAAGGGTATCGAGAGAAAATGTTCCGGAAGAAAACTAAGGACCTCGAATGGATTCGAGACCCACGAAGCCCCGTGGAAAATGCAAACGACGGAATCCCAAAACAAGCCATCTATATGTGTTCTCCACTACGATTGGTCCGGCTTTGGAGGGGTTATCTCCGCTACCTTTCCGCATGCGACCTCGTGTTTATCCCCTGTGTTAGAGGGGGGTCCTGGATAACTTCCACGAAACTGGACTTAGACACTCCCTATCTCAGACTCTAATGTTTGGTTTTGAATGGCCTTGAAGAGTTTCCTCTCCAACCTAATCCAAGGCCCTAGTCCTGAACTAGTTTGTGAACCCTACAAACATAAAAGTCTAGTAGATTTTATAATTAGCATTGCTTTTATGGCTTTATCTTACGTCAAGGGGTATGAGGTTGAAACTGATGATGTGTAAAAGACAAAAGCAAAAATGAATGAAAAAGTTGGAAACAAAAAACTTTTACGAAATGCAAAATTTCAACAACTTTTCACAAAGAAAGATTTTTTTTTAATTTTTTCTAAAATTTTGGACAACAAACTCACAGGAATTTTGCTCGAATATGAGCTACTTATCATCTAAGTGCACTGCAAAAACTTACGAAATAAAAGACTTTTCCCTAGCTAATGATGCAGAAACACATTCATTAACCAAAGAAGAAAATGAAAAGAGATTTTTTTATTTATTTAAATGCTAGTAAAGAAAGAAAGGGAAAATACCGACAAGCAAAAAACCAAGAAAAACAATTCTGGCTTAAAGCGTAGATCGCAAAGAATCAGAGTAAAGAATGACACAATGGCAATTTAAAAACAATGACTCTCACGCTTGTCTAAAAACCATAAAAAATAAAAAATAAAATAAAATAAAAAAATTATATTTTTCTGTCAACTATTAACTGAGAAAAAGCAGGCTAAGGGTAAGATGAATCCTAAGCTACTGACTATTCAAACACAGATTCAAACACCTGAGAGGAATACTTCTTATCAAAGGAGGGGATGAATGCCCCACCCTGAACAAAAAGTAGCATGTACAGGCACACGACTGTCACTCAAACAGCTCGCGTGCAAACGCGTGCTGAACAACGACAGAGAGCGTGTACACACGGGCTGACCTTGTATAGGCCACATGTATATCTAAATTCTAAGGAAAAAAATGAAAACAGACAGTCCAAACTAGGAAGAGGCCTCTGGTATTGATAACCAGGATCCCTTGAAGGCTTGGATACTCTTTCTAACAGAAAAAACAAATGATGCAAGGAAAAATAATAAGGCAAAAAAAAGAAAACAATCTGAGATAGGACTGTTAACAAGCAAGACTCAGACAGGATTCCAGAAAACCCCTTGAGAATGTATGATTTTGATAGGGAAGAGGAGGATTGCCTCTAAGGTTATTTGAACTCCTACACGCTACTACTATCTCTACAGCTAGCGTTCACACGCGGGTTGTTAGAGGATAGGGCGCAGGTACATGCGTTCAGGCCTTATGCAGGTCGTGTGTAGCTCTGTGTGTCCCGAAAAATATAGTCAAGCAAAAGTCAAGGAAAGCTGGTATGGAAAACCAGACTCCCTGCTAGTTCAAACCTTACAGAAATAAAGGAAAAAGACAGGCAAAGTAAAAACATAAAACCTAGTCTCTAAACTACTCAAAAACTCAAATAAATCCAGGAACCCTAAAGAGTATTCTCCCCAGTACGGTCGCCAATTCCGTTGTTGGGAAAAACACCCTACGGACTAGAAAATTAGGGCCTACTTTGCATGCAGATTTGACCGAATAGGAACTACTTTTTTACCTACATCCCAAGATTTAAATCCCTTTTTCTCAGTAAATGCATGGAAAAGGACCACCTGCCTTATTATCGACTTTTGATGTCGATCCTCCATTGTGCTTGATTACTTGTTTGCGTTGCTCCTTCCAAAGATGACCTGCACTTAAGACAAACAACAACTATGCATGCATGCTACTTCTGTACTCAAGGTTTAGAAATCAAGAATAAATTAATCAAACCATAGACAATTCATTAATTAGGATGGGAAAAGTATTATTTTTATTACTTAAAGTGAATCAACTTACAAAAGCTGAGACCGACCACCGCTCCTTGAACCTAATCCTAGGCTCCTCTTCTTCTGTCCTTCAATTGGTTTGCGTTAAATCTCCTTTGGCATGAGGAAAGGCTAAAGTGTTGGGACAATGGATTATGTAAATGGGCAGAGTTTCTTCGCTATATTTTTTCCTCCTCCAAATGGTACCCTACCCCTTCTTTTATAGGCTAGAAGGAGCTAAGGTTTTGGACGAACCCTCAGCCATGCATGGCCAGGAGTTTTAGTTAACTGACCCATAGCTTTTTGTTTCACCGACAACTTTCCTTTTTTCGTGCTTTGGTAGGTACGCGCGGGTTGTTGTGAGTCAGACAGCGTGTACACGCGTGAAGTAATGGGTTAGGGCGTGTGGGCCTTTACACAAGAGGATTTTCAAAGAGTTGTTCAACAGAGTTTTGGCAAAGAAGGGATATGAGTTGGCCTGATGCCAGGTAAGCATATGTGGTGCAATTTAGGGTTATAACAATTTCTTATTATTTATTGAAAATAAAAACATATTAATTTAAAACAAATGATATAATATCAATAAAAGTTTAAATTAACACCTAAATTCATTGAAATAAAATATTTTTCTTTCTTTTCTATTTTAATAGATAGTATTTTTTTAAGAGAAAATATATGAGTGGGCCTAATGGTTAAGAACATGTGTTTCCTCTTAAAAGGCCACAAGTTCAAATCCGAAATAAAATACTAATACCTAAAATGATTGAAATAAAATATGTTGATTTCTTTTGCATTTTAATTCTAATTCTTAGTACTGAACATAATAATGATACAAATTAAGTTAAGGAGGTGGCTGATAAACTACTAAATTTATTTTTCCATTTTGAAATACATTTATTAATAATTTTGTTAAAATGATTTAAAAAATTATTAAATCATCAAAATGATAAATAAGGTTTAATTTTATCTTTATATGTATAAAAAAAAAGTTTATTATTTTTAGATAAAAAGTTAAATTGAAAATGGATAGTATTTGGTTTTATATATGAGATTAAAATTAAATATTACTAAAAAGTATATGATTTATTGAAGATAGCTTCAACAAAATTCATAAGGAATATTGGCTTTCTTATGAATACTATTTACGGTGAACCATTTTTTTATCACGAAGTAAGACCTAAAACTACATTTAATTGACTAGGAACTCATCTTCCTTAAACATAAAGAAATTAATAAATTAACGACACAAAACCTAAAAACATCTATCTATAAAATTAACTTATTCAAATATTTAATATTACAATTCATGCTCAATTATAAAACGAAACAAAAATTAACTTCTACCATGAAATTATTTATTCTCAGATTGTGAAGATCATGAGGAATAAGATCTTTATATAGATATGTCCATCCTCACCTACCTTGAAGATTGCCCATTCAAATATTTTTGGTGATGGATGATATGGAAAACAATGTTTAATGAAAACAACTTTACAACATTGGAGCAAATTGCGCAGAAAGACCGAACAAATCTTTCAAAATAGTAATTTATCCACATGACTCAATATTTGAGAGTGACTTTCATGAACAACATGACAAAATCAATATCCTATCGAGGATCAAAAGTAAGATCAAATCAAACAAGGCCACTAGGTAGCATATACCTGCTGAATATAATAATGAAAGTATTGTTTAAGGAGATTGGGAGAGAAGGAGCATGCATGAAATGACTAGATGGCAGAAATATTTATTACAATAACATTGGCGGGAGTGAAGGTAACAATAAGAATTCAAAGTCTTTGGCCAATAAGATCTCAGATAAATGAGATTTGAAATTTAAAATAAATTATTATTTTTTAAAACTTTAGATAAAGGGGTGTATATTTTTTGGTCAACCATGAACTAATAGAAAGTCAAGCCTAACTCAAAGCTATATACCATGCGTATAATAATTGAAATATAATAAAACTCAACATAAATATGTATAGTGATATTTGTATATGATACTAAAATACTACAAAATATAAAACAAAACTATTGACCATGTAAAAAGTTGTGCATGAGGGTTTTTACATTCATTTAATTATTAATAAGTTTATGATGTGTGACATAGGATTTTACAATATTTTTTATAAATTGTAATTGGTTGTGTTTGGTTTGTGAATATTTTTTTGCTTTAGTTTAGAGTTAAGTTTAAGTAAATATCTCGATAATAATTGGTTTATTAAGAGTAAATATGTTATGTAGTGGATATTTGAAACTAGATGGGAGAGGAAACAATATTCTCTCTTAGCTACTTGAGCTACATCTAATTAACAATTTGTGAGTACTTGAAAATGATTTTGTTTAATTGGTGAGGAGTTAGGATAAATTATATTTATAATACTTAAATTTTTAATTTTTTTTGTATGCTATCTTTTGTTGGTTGTGAGGATCTGTCCACGATATCATATAAGTTTCAACATACCATGACCCTTATGTTAATAGGGGTAGTCACAAGGGAGTGATATCTCATATTGACATAATGGTTGATTGGTTGTGGTGTTATATTACATTGGTTGTGAGAGACTATCTATGTATCATATATGTTTCAATATACCATGATTCTTGTTTCAATATACCATGATTCTTATGTCAATGGGGGTCACCACAAGGGAGTGAGGTCTCCTACTATGATAGTGGTTGATTGGTTGTCAGGTGAGTATGTTTTCTTTCTTATCCTTCTCCTCTTCCTTTGTGGACATGTTATGTGGGTGTGTATGTGAAAAACAACAATGAAATATGCTTATCTTATCTAGGGTCTTTTTTAAAGATTCAAATATTGTACATATGTATAGTACACTAGGCAATTCTCATGGTTTTAAAAATAATGCATATAATCTATTGGCGAATATTCAATGAAAACATACCAGTTACTATTAAAACTTGTAATTATTTTGCGCTTATTATCAATTTAATCATATTCATGTAAAATATAGGTGAATTTTTAACCAAATCAATGAACTTTAAATTATTTAATTTTATTGATACCATGTAAAGATAGGTTTATGAGAATGAAATAATTTATATTATTTTTAGTATAATTAAGTGTTCTCTTTACACTTGATGTTTAGTTATTTTAACCTTGGCTTGTATTTCCTAGCAATTTTTCATTTACCCATTCACAATTACCACTTTACCTTGGTCCCTAACACTCAACAATTTATTAACCTTGAGTCCCAACCCTTGTCACTTTTCCCATAATGAAACGCCTCTCTGTTATGACAATGAATAACGATGTACAAAAGGTAAATATTTTTTTTATTGGGTAATTAAAACGTCACCGCATAATGAAAATCAACACTATCGACACATCATCCAAATTAGTAACGACACACAATCAATGCATTAACATAATTAATAGCAGCACATAATCATTTCATTAACATAATTAGTAATGATACATAATCAACACATCATCATATTAAATAATGACACGTAATCAACAAGTATCATAAAAATAGCGACGCAAAATCAACACATCACGATAAACTGGAAGCATCATTACTTTATTCAATCAACTCATCACATAAGGATAACATAAAACTACTCACCTAACCTATCCCGCAAGGTTAGGACCTCCAAGACACATAAGAAACACTCAAGTCCATGATTCATCTGATTGATTTTGACCATTTAAGGTCTCAAGACTAGCGACCGTTATGAGGAACACAGAGGTATCTATGTCCCCTTAATCAATCACAACTCATAACTCCAGACTAGATTGTCAGTCATACATCAACATTAATTTTATGGTGCAAGAGTAATCTAATTACTTAATCAATCATACATCAACTTTATCTTCATGGCAAAAGAGTAATCTAATTACTTAATCAATCATACATCAACCTTATCTTTATGGCGCAAGAGTAATCTAATTACTTAATCCATCATACGTCAACATTATTTTCATGGCGCAAGAGTAATCTAATTACTTAATCAATCATACATCAACTTTATCTTCATGGTGCAAGAGTAAGCTAATTCTTGTCATCCTTAGTAATTTGTCAAGTCAATTCTTCCAAGGAAACCTCAACTAGATAGCACTTCCAACTTCTAATTAAGGAATACAATTCATATAGCTCAACCTTGCATCTTTACATTATGAAATATCAATTAACAATAACTAATAAATTCAGGAGCTAAACTAAAAAATTTCATAAGGAACCATAAGAAGATCAACCCTTTTAAAAACAATACAACACTTATATGCCCCCTTACATTACGTATCCATTTTATAACCACAAAATTCAATAGAATTAAAAGCATTTCAACTGCTAGCATATCTACTCCAAGTAAATTAAGAAGGAAAAACATAACAGGCCAGCGAAAGGTTCCAAAACTACCTTATTCGTCCATTAAATGATCTCTAAAAGGATTAACCCATAACTAAGGAAATATAAGGTATTCATAACTAACTTACATTCCACTTTATAAACAAAATTATACACAAAGTCAAACATAACCTCAATTGACACGTCACAAATGGTTCATAACATTCTCTAGACATGGTTTCAAGTCCCTGTTGGAGAAGATTATATGTGCTATGACAAGTTTCCTGGGGATAACCAACCCAAGAAGCTCCTCGCTTTAGACCCGATGATGAATGAACAAAATGATGACACCAACCCATCCCTACAATGTATCTCACTTTCATGATCATTTTCCAAGAATGGTTTATCACAAGTTCTCGCCAGGAAATTCATGTTGTCAACGTCATGAAACCGTTGGGAGGTCATGAAAGTATGCATGTTCATATTTCATTTGTCCAAATATGAGTGTCGAAATGGCTTCGACTGCATAGAAACCCTTATATGTTTCCCTATATATATTATATTTATATTTATAAAGAGTATATGTAAGAATCTATAGGATCATTAGACTTTGAGGTCACATGTTTCCTCTATGTAAACATAATTATAAGTTCTCGAAAGGTTCCTACATAAACTCTTGGGTAGGTTTGGGTCTCTAATGAGACTTCAATGTCACACGGTTCCTCTTACAGAAAATGAATTATGAATTATTTGGTATTTCTATATGAAGTCTAGGGTGGTTTAAGGTCTCTAACATATTTGACATTTTTTATTTGTTTACCTAGGCAATGCTACACATTGCATTAAAAAGAAACCTTGGAATGCACCAATCCCTAGACTTGTACAGTTGGTAAATATTACGTGAAAAATCCCTCTAGTTGGGAGGTCGTGGGGTGGCATACATGTTGTTGGATTTGAATGTGTATAGGTCGTCGACACAACATTGAATGCACAAAGCTACATTACATATCAGGGTGGATATTTTTCGTCAGTAGGGTTGCCTCGCCCTTAGGCGTTCGAGCATATGGATCCTCCAACCAAGGTGATTTATATTTCACACAATAAGACACATGATCGAATCATCCACCTCGAGCACCAGCCTCGTGATTGAAAAAGAAGGGTTCAAAATCCTGGTAACATGATCGAAAATGCAGGGTTCAAATTTCCAATCACGCCTTCGAACTGTAGGGCCTACATAATGCAGTTGGACGTGATTTAACTATGGAGGTGGGAGTGGACACTTAAAACTCAAATTATCAGATTTGGGAAATCTAAGAAACTACACTGTGTTTCAACTTTCGACTTCATTTTGTTTCTTCTTTCAGCTAAATTTGTTTTTTACAATAAAAATGATCATTAAATAGAATTGTAAACAAGCATGTGGCTATGAGATACTGAATCAAAATTGTAGAAAATTTCCATCTAGGAAGAGGAAGAAACTTACCTCAATTAGAAGTACCTTTCCACACATATCCACAAATTGTTTCTTTCTTAAAATTCAACATATCTTCACCTCGTACAGATTCGATTTTTAATAACCTTGGCCATATCAACATGAATCAAATTGGATACACTCAAAACCATAGATTTTCTTCTCACCATGAGATGATAATGGAACATATAAATAAGAAAAGGAAAAATAGAATGTAATCTCAGATGATAGAACCAAAGATGTTCCTCAACGATCACGTTCCTTCTGGATCTCTCACTTGCTAATCGTAGAGACTTCATCGTTACCTCCTAGCCAACGCTAGGGGTACTGTTCTTCCCCCTTAGCCCCTTGAGCTGCAAAAGGGCCACACACACAACCAAAAATACTCTATCTCCAAGCTTTCCTCGCAAGGTAGAGCCACCACTCTCTCTCAAGCTGGGAATCCCAACTCTCACAAGTAAAACCATTCAAAAATAATTCGACAGCATAACCTTACCGATAACCAGTGTGATCCCTTTTTCCCTCTAGACCATTTTATTTATAGGAGTTTCCTTAATGACACATCCCCACTTGCACAATCTATTTTCCTTTTTAATTAAATAAATTAGAATTATTTCCCCCTTACACTTGTCACCCTCTCCCCAAGTTGCACAAGTAATTACATATTATAATTTAATTAAAAGTCAAATCCCCTCACCATTCCTAAAAGCACTCCTTAATTTTCTCCTAGTTGTCTCTGTATTCCCCATAGTCCCATTTAAGGACTAACACCTTACTAAATCTGAGTTGAGTTAAAATAGGAAACTTCTTCTAGTTAGACTAGTGTTAACTAGACTCTAGATACCTTTCTATGCATACACGTTCTTTCATGTTTATCTCTTTCTTATTTTAAGAACTCCCTTTCAATATTTTCTTGCACCCATGTGCCTTTTATCAAATATTTAACTACAATTTCACCTTTTCTAAATTCTTAACTTGATTTAGTTCATTCCCCTTTTTATTTAATTTATAATTTAGTTTTAGTATTCTTACCAACTTATACTTAGGATTGATTTTTGAATAGGCTTAGACTTTCATTTGGGGATTTGTAATTAATAACTTTAATCTTTAATTAATTAATTAAATATGGAAATGCTTAAATTTTTTACAAGGTTCAATTATTTGCTCAAGGTTTACTAGACCACCTAGATTCATTGACTCAAGTTTTATTTCCACGACATGCCCTTCAAGATGCACTATGTGCTCCAAGGGTGTCACTCGTCTTTGATTGGTTTTGGTAGTTGTCCAACCCTTGGAGTCAACACTCCATTTGGGCGACCTTGTGAGATACTAAGGGCTTCTAAGGAATAAGGACCCCATCTTATTACATGCCCCTTAGAAATCTTTGTGAGTGACTGTCTCAGTTTGTCATCATGGCATCGTGGACCTCTCGAACTAGGTAATCATTAACCTACAATTCGAGCCATGACGAGAGTGCTAGTAGGTTGTGACAGGGACTTTGCCACACCTTTCCCTCAATATATGGTCTATGTGCATGGCCCCTTTACTCCTTATGTGAGTCAAATTAGCAAGAATTTGTCAGCCTTCATACATTAACAAAATATTGTCAATGATCCATATACAACTCATAATATAATCGGTCATATGTCACATATGCATAAATGAAATACTCAAACCAATACAATCCACTCCCTGACTCAATCTGGAGTCCAAGGAGGTCCATTGATTTCATCAACATCCACAATCCGTCAAGTGTCATGCACACTTAGGGAAAAATCGTCAATAACATCTGTCAATACATATATATTGTTAGGACCACATATTGTACCTTTTTGCCCATACTTTTTGCCATTATTATACCCTAGATCACCTGTATTTAGACTTATACTATCAATTCATCTGATCATTCCAAGGTATACAACGTCCTTTCTCATCACTACATGTCTAATCTGTTTTGCATAATACTTTACATTACTTTTGGACCTAACCATTGATTAGAAGTGCATAAGTGTCCATATTTGCAGAATAGTGTTCAAGGCCGGTGCTGACACACAGAACTGTCTAAGTAGCTGTTGAACTGATGCTGAAACATAGAGCTGCTACACAGTCTGAGGACGCATATGCTGAAACACGGAGCTATCACAGGTCGCATATGCCAAAACACAGAGCAGCTACATAGTTCGAGGATGCAGATGCTGAAACACGGAGTTGTCACTCAGTTCAGAAGTGCAGATGCTGAAACACAGAGGAGACCGCCATGATGCTGAAACACGAGCCGTGACAGTTAGCAGTCAAGGCCGACACAGTCAAGA
>ML787316.1:1278727-1340755 GCA_009831015.1 Picea engelmannii
TTCTTTACTACAACACTAAGTGCTTTTGAAATTGAGCATATATAGTGCGTGGCTACCTTTGAAACAAAAGACTTCCCTGGGTTGATAATTTATGTTTCACTTGGTTGTTTAAAATTAATTAAGCAATTATAGTGACCAACATATATCAAATAACATTAAATCACAACTGTCAACATCATCATAAAAATCCATCAGTGAAACAGATAACCATGTACTATAACTGGATAATTTCACGCAAGTTTCCTCAAAGAATAAGTTGATAACATGTGATCAATAGAGCGGGATGTTACAAACACCCCCTCTTGTTTTAAAATTCATCCTGAAGTTGTACAGTATATAAAATGCAGTAATAAAATTATCTGAGAATATCTATATGTGTAATATCTCAAACAAATATGAAAACTATTGGCACATATCATATGCGTCCTCCCAAGTAGTTGAGTGCGGACTATAGTTGTCCCATTGGACCTTGACCTGATCGAATGTCTGATGTTGTAGTCATCAAATGCGATGGTCCAGAATGCAGATTGGCTCCATCGTGAGTGCACCCTTTTCCGACACCTGCAAGGAACTCATGCCAATGACATGTGTAGGATCACTAACATAATTTCTCAAAACCGATACATGAAAAATATCGTGCATATGCCTCAAAGAATCAAGCAAGGCTAGTCGATAGGCCATGGGTCCTTTATTTTTCACAACTTCAAAATGTCCTAGAAACCTAGGAGAGAGTTCAACACCCTTTCCAAACTTGATCGAACTCTTGTGTGGTTTCACCTACAAGAAAACTCAGATGCCAACTTCATAATTGTGATCAACGCGATGCACATCAGCATAACCCTTTTTCCGATATTGTGCCTCCTTAGTCCTTTGTTTTATCGATTTCATTTGTTCTTCCATTTCTTGGATCTCTTCTGGTCCTACCAGGACCCTACCTCAATTCGATCCCGACTCAAAGGCATCTGACACGGTCACCCGTAAACAAACTCAAATGGTGCCATATTATTAGTACTTTGATAACTGTTGTTGTATGCAAACTCTACCAGTGGAAATAACTCTTCACAATGCTTATGTTTGTCCATTACATACATACACAACATATCTTCCAAAATTTAGTTCATTTTTTTTGTCTGCCCGTCTGTCTCGAGGTGATATGTTGTACTAGAATTCAGTTGTGTTCCCAAAGCCTCTTGGAAACTGATCCAAAATCATCCTGTAAACACCGATCCTCTATCGGATATGATAATTTTTGGTACGCCATGCAATCTCACAATCTCGTTGATAAAAACTCTAGCTATGTCTGGTGCCTGATATGTCGTACGCATGGGAATAAAATGTGCACTCTTTGTCAGAGTGTCAAATACCATGAAAATCAAGTCATGTCTCCTTGTCGTCAGTGGAAATCCAACTATAAATTCCATCGAAATGACCTCCCATTTCGATTATAGAATGACGTGTGGCTGTAGTAATCTTGTTGGATGCCTATGTTCAACTTTCACTTGCCGACATTCCAGGCATCTCGCCACGTAGCTAAATATGTCTTATTTCATTCCTTTCCAAAATAATAAAGGATTAATGTTTGACCTCATCTTCCTGACTCCCAGATGATCCATGTACACTTCTCGATGCGCTTCACTCAAGATCAAAATTCTTAATTCTTCATTATTTGGTACGTAAATCCTATTTTTATACATCATCAATCCATCATTTCCCAATGTATAACCTTCAAAATTTGGTACCCTCATGGTTTCTCGTCCAATATTTTCTTTAACCTCTTTGTACCAAGCATCGTCATTCTGTATAGATAGAATATTTTCTCGAAGATTCTTCTGAAGAGGTATCACCAAGAATATGTGTGGTCTTCAACTCAACGCATCTGCCACCTTGTTCATCATTCCTTTAATGTAAGTAATCTCAAAATTGTATTTGCTAAGTGTTTCTGTCCAATGCCTTTGTCACACGTTCAAGTCACTCTATGTAAATATGTGCTACAATCCACAATGATCTATATTTAGTTTGAATTTTAGTCCGATCAAATAGTGTCTCTAAACTCTCAAGGAATATGTAATTTCCAATAACTCCAAGTCATGCGTTGCATAGTTCTCCTCATGCTTTCTCAATTTCCTTGAAATGTAAGATATCACTGGACTGTCTTGCATCAAGACTCCACCTAACCCTTCCTTGGATGTGTCTGTGCATACCAGGAATTCCTTGTCCATGTCAGGGACTTTTAGTATTGACGTTGTCTTCAAAAACAACTTGAACCTTTGAAATGCTTCTGTGCATTTCTCGGTCCATAAAAACTTATTTTTTGTCTTCTGCAATTTCGTGATTGGATTTGCTATCTTTGAAAAACTATCAACATATTGTTGGTAATATCCTGCTAAAAGCATAAACATGTGTACTTCTTGTATGGTTTTCAGTACAGGACATTCCATAATAGCCTCTACTTTTGTTGGATCCACATCTATACCTTTACTGGATATAATGTGCCCCAAGTAATGAATCTTTGATTGGTAAAAATAGAATTTAGACAGCTTCCCATATAATTTGTTTTTTTGTAAACACTGTATTACCAAGCTCAAATGTTTATCATGTTCTTCTGTATTCTAAGAATATATCAATATGTCATCAATGAATACTTGAACAAACTTTTCCAAGAATTCATGGAACACCCCCTTCATCAAGATCATGAATACCCTCGGGGCGCTTGTCAGTCCAACACTAAAATGATAAAATCGTAATGTATGAAACTCATCTTGAATGTGGTATTAGGAATATCTTCCTCTTTACTTCGTAACTGGTGATATTCTGATCTCAAGTCGATCCTTGAAAACATTGTCGCGCCTTTCATTTGATCAAACAAATCGTCTATTCTTGGCGACAAATATTGGTTCTTGATCGTCACCTTGTTCAATTGACGATAGTCAATACAAAGTCTCCATGACCCATCCTTCATTCTTATGAGAATAACAGGTGCACCCCAAGGTGACACACTTGGATGTATAAGTCCCAACTCCAAAACCTCCTTCATTTTCATTTTCAACTCTTGTAACTTAGGTGTTGACATCCGATAAGGTATTTTTGCTATCGGTTCAATTCTAGTTTTCAAGTCGATTGTAAACTCCAACTCTCTTTCGGGCGACAAACCCGGTAACTCTTATGGACACACGTCAGAAAACATTCATACTACCGGAAGCTTTTCTAATCCTTCCACCTCGCCCTTTTCTTTTAGCACAAATATTGCATATAACTTACATCCCTTGTTCATGCTCTTTTGTAGATGTAGGGAAGAAATAAACCTCAGAGAAACTCCTTGGTTTATTCCTACAATCACCCTTTTCTGTCCCACATCATCTGTCAAACTTAACCATTTCTTCTTACAGTTGAGTATCGCATCATGCAATTCCAACCAATCCATATCGATCACTATGCCATAAGATATTAAGATCGTGACATATAGGTTGGACTTCGTTATGAAATCCCCCAAGTTAATTCTATAGTCCGTAACCCTACCTCCAACCTTTTGTTTGGTGCCTGAATTCATTTCTATGTATCTAAACTCATTCTGCTCGACTGCCTTTACCTTAATTATTTTTAGTGTTACACTAGAGATAAAGCTCTCTGTATCATGTGGATCTATCAAAACACTAAAATTTTGGTTGGAAATTATACCTAGCATCTTGAGCACAATGGACTGGTGCTCGACCTGGTGCTTATTCACCACTACGTGAATCATGTGGGCCTTACCCATATCTCCAATAGTAGTGTGTCCTGTTGATACTGCCACTCTACCCTTCTCAATTGGACAGTATCAATGGTAATGTCACTATCCACATGTCCAACATCCAGTCTTCGGTCCAGTACTCCTGGTCCTCAAAGTAGAATTTGTTTGCCTACCAGCCTGAAATCCTGGTCTGTTTTGCTAAACAGGCCTAAACTACTGTTATTGCAGACAACATTGTTGTTGTTGCGGTGGTCCTCTATAGGGACTCCTCTGCTGAGGAACCGATCATCATGGTGTCGTGAGCATGGTTCCTCTAGACATATCTTGATACCCTGATGTTTGTCTAGCTGGGGTCTGATGTTGTTGTGCACATGATGTCATCTATCCAGTCGGTCTTGCAGGATTCCTTCCCTGACCCCTCCAAGTCAACTCTTCCTCAACTATGAGGCACTTCTAGACTGGATTGTGCAACGTTTGATGCATTAGGATCCTCACCTTCACACAAATTTTGAATTTAAGGACGAACACAAACCTTTTGACCTTAAACTTCTTTGTGTTCAGGTGTGGAGCATACCTAAGAAGCTCCAGAATTGGGCCTCATACTCGTGCACCGTACAACCACCTTGTCGTAAGGAGTTGAACTCATTGAGTTGGTGCTTAATGAATTCCTCTGAAAAATACCTGTCCCAGAACCATTCCTTGAACAGTTCCCATGACACTTCTTCAACGTCCATGTTCAGATGAGGTAGGAGTGTCTTCCACCATAGAAGAGCACTCCCCTTCAACTAAAAGACCGCCATGCATAATTTCATGTTGGAGGTGTAGTTGCAAAGTGTGAATCACATCACCATGTTATCAAACCATGCATCAGGGGTTGATTCATCCATGGCACCCATGAACTCAGGAAACTTCAACTTCTCAATTTCTTTGTGAATGTTACCACTACTAGTCGGAGCGCATGATGAACCCTCATTGGGTACATGCGCCCTAGCCTCATATCTACCTAGTCGGTTAATCAAGGCCTTTGACCTCCTCTGAAAGGACCTCATAAACCAACCACATCCTCTACCGCAACCTGCTCCTACTCAATGATTTGTTATTCTCCCTGGGGGTTATACCCCTCTAGCATGGATGCTATTGGAGGTCTCGTACCTCCTCCCCTAGCACTATGTCATCTACCTCCATGACGTGCTCTAACCATGATTACTAGCATGGACAAATTTCAAATTTTAATTAGCGATAAGTTATTAATCGAATGTTTAATACAGTGGAAGGCATGACAATCCACAGTTGCAGGTTTGAACCCAATCTGATACCATATGTAATTCCCCTCCGTTACGACAATGAATAGCGATGTACAAAAGGTAAATATATATTTTTTATTAGGTAATTAAAATGTCACCGCATTATGAAAATCAACACTATCGACACATCTTCCAAATTAGTAACGACACATAATCAACACATTAACATAATTAATAGTGGCACATAATCATTTCATTAACACAATTAGTAGCGATACATAATAAACACATCATCATATTAAATAATCACATGTAATCAACAAGTATCATAAAAATAGTGATGCAAAATCAACACATCACGATCAACTGGAAGCATCAATACTTATCCAATCAACTCATCACATAAGGATAAAATAAAACTACTTGTCCAACATATCATGCAAGGTTAGGACCTCCAAGACATATAAGAAACACTCAAGTCCATGATTCATCCGATTGATTTTGACCATTTAAGGTCTCAGGACTGGCGACTGTTCTGAGGAATGAGGAGGTATCTATGTCCCCTTAATAAATTACAACTCATAACACCAAACTAGATTATTAGGCATACATCAACATTATTTTCATGGCGCAAGAGTAATCTAATTACTTAATAAATCATACATTAACTTTATCTTCATGGTGCAAGAGTAATCTAAATACTTAATCAATCATACATCAACTTTATCTTCATGGCGCAAGAGTATGCTAATTACTTAATCAATCATACATCAACATTATTTTCATGGTGCAAGAGTAATATAATTACTTAATCAATCATACATCAACTTTATCTTCATGGCGCAAGAGTAAGCTAATTCTTGTCATCCTTAGTAATTTTTCAAGTCAATTCTTCTAAGGCAGCCTCAACTAGCTAGCACTTCCAACTTCTAATTAAGAAATAAAATTCATATAGCTCAACCTTGCATCTTTAAATTACAAAATATCAATTAACAATAAATAAGAAATTCAGAAGCTAAACTAAATTTCTTCATAAGGAACCATAAGAAGATCAATCCTTTTAAAAACAATACAACACTTCTATGCCCCGTTACATTACATATCCATTTTATAACCACAAAATTCAATAGAATTAAAATGAGTTCAACTGCTAGCATATCTACCCCAAGAAATTTAAGAAGGACAAACATAACCGGCCAGAGGAAGGTTCCAAAACTACCTTTTTTTTCCATTAAAGGATCTCTAAAAGGATTAACCTATAACTAAGGAAAGATAAGGTATTCATAACTAACTTACATTCCACTTTATAAAAACAATTATACACAAAGTCAAACATAACCTCAATTGATACATCATGAATGGTTCATAATATTCTTTGGACATGGTTTCATGTCCCTGTTGGAGAATATTACAGGTTCTTTGAAGCGTTTCCTGAAGATAACCAACCCAAGAAGCTCCCCACTTTAGACCCGATGAGGAATGAACAGAATGACGACACCAACTCATCCCTACAACGTATCTCACTTTCATGATCATTTTCAAGGCATGGTTTATCACAAGTCCTCTCTAGGAAATTCATGTTTTTCACACCGCGGAACCGTTGGGAGGTCATTAAATTATGTGTGATCATATTTCATTCGGTCAACTATGCGTGTCGAAATGGTTTCGACTGCATATAAGCCCTTATATCTATCACCCTATATATATTATATTTATGTTCATAAAGAGTATATGTAAGCATCTATAGGATCATTAGACTTTAAGGCCACACCTTTCCTCTATGTAAACATAATTATGAGTTCTCCAAAGGTTCCTACTTAAACTCTTGGGTAGGTTGGGGTCTCTCATGAGACTTCAATGTCCCACGATTTCTCTTACAGAAAATGAATTATGAATTCTCTGGTATTTCTATATGAAGCCTGGGGTGGTTTAAGGCCTTTGACATATTTGAAATTTGTTATTTGTTTACCCAGGCACCATTATTTGTTGCATTAAAAAGAAACCCTGGCACACATCAATCCCCATAATTGTATAGTTGGTAAAGTTTCCGTGCAAAATCCCTCTATTTGGGCGGCCGTGGGGTGGCATACATGTTGTTGGATTTGAATCTGTATAGGCCGTCGATGCAGCATTGAATGCACAAATCTACATTACATATCTGGGTGGATATCGTTCGTCAATAGGGTTGCCTCACCCTTAGACGTTCAAGCATATGGATCCTCCAACCAAGGTGATTTCTATTTCATACAACAAGACACATGATCGATTCATCCACCCCGAGCACTACCCTCGTGATCAGAAATGAAGGGCTCGAATTCACGGTCATGCCTTCGAACAAGAGGTCCTACATAACACAGTTCAACGTGATTTGATTGTGGATGTGGCAGTGGACGCTTATAACTCATATGCTCAGATTTGGGAAACCTAAGCAACTACATTATGTTTCAACTTTCGAATTCATTTTGTTTCTTCTTTCAGCTAAAACAATTTTTTACAATAAAACGGGTCATTAAACAAAATGGTAAACAAGCATGTGGTTGTGAAATACTGAATCAAAATTATAGAAATTTTTCATCCAGGAAGAGGAATAAACTTACATCAATTAAAAGTATCTTTCCGCACATATCCACAAATTGTTTCTTTCTTAAAATTCAACATATCTTCGTCTCAGTCCGATCCAAGTTTTAATAACCTTGGCCATATCAGCATGAATCAAATTGGATGCACTTAGAACCATAGATTTTATTCTTGCCATGAGATGATAATGGAACATATAAATCAAAAAAGGAAAAATAGAATGTAACAGCAGACGACGAAGCCGAAGATGTTCCTTAACAATCACGTTCCTTCTGGATCTCCCACTTGCTAATCGTAGAGACTTCATCAATACCTCCCAACCAACACTAGGGGTACTCTTCTTCCCCCTTAGCCCCTTGAGCTGCAAAGGGGCCACACGCACTACCAAAAATACTCTAGCTCCAAGCTTGCCTCACAAGATAGAGCCACCACTCTCTCTCAAGCTGGGAATCCCAACTCTCACAAGTAAAACCAGTAAAAAATAATTCGACAGCATAACCTTATCGATAACCAGTGTGATCCATTTTTCCCTCTAGAACATTTTCTTTATAGGAGTTTTCTTAATGACATATCCCCACTTGCACAATTAATTTACCTTTTTAATTAAATAAATTAGAATTATTTCCCCCTTACACTTTTCACCCTCTCCCCAAGTTGCGCAAGTAATTAAATATTATAATTTAAATAAAAGTCAAATTCTCTCACCCTTCCTAAAAGTGCTCCTTAATCTAGTCCTAGTTGTCTCTTTATTCCCCATATTCTCATTTAATGACTAACACCTTACTAAATCTGCGTTGAGTTAAAATAGGAAACTTCTTCTAGTTAGACTAGTGTTAACTAGACTCTAGATACCTTTCTATGTGTACACATTCTTTCATGTTTATTTCTTTCTTTTTTTAAAAACTCCCTTTCAATGTTTTCTTGCACCCATGTGCCTTATATCAAATCTTTAAATATAATTTCACCTTTTCTTAATTCTTAACTTGATTTACTTCATTCCCCTTTTTATTTAATTTATAATTTAGTTTTAGTCTTCTTACCAACTTAGACTTAGGCTTAATTTTTGAATAGGCTTAGAATTTCACTTGGGGATTTTTAATTAATAACTGTAATCTTTAATTAATTAATTAAATCTGACAATGCTTAAAGTTTTTACAAGGTTTAATTATTCGCTCAAGGTTTTCTAGGCCACCTAGATTCATTGACTCAATTTTTATTTCCGTGACGTGCCCTTCAAGATGCACTCTGTGCTCCAAGGGTGTCACTCACCTTTGATTGGTTTTGGTAGTCGTCCAACCCTTGGAGTCAACACTCCATTCGGGTGACCTTGTGAGAGACTAAGAGATTCTAAGGAATAACGACCCCACCTTATTGTGCATCCCTTATAAATATTCATGAGCGACTGTCTCAGTCTTCTCTCATGACATCGTGGACCTATCGAACTAGGTAATCATTAACCTACAATTTGAGCCACGACGAGAGTGCTAGTAAACTATGATGGGTAATCTGCCACACCTCTCCCTCAATATCTGGTCTATGTGCATGGCCCCTTTACTCCTTATGTGAGTCAGATTAGAAAACATTCGTCAATGTGCATCCATTAACAAAACATTGTCAATGACCCATATACAACATCATAATATAATTGATCATATGTCACATATGCATAAATGAAATACTCAAACCAATACAATCCACTCCCTGACTCAATCCAGAGTCCAAGGAGGTCCATTTATGCCATCGACATCCACAATCCGTCAAGTGTCCTACAAACTTAGGGAAAACTCATCAATAACATCTATAAAGAAATATATATTAAATAAAATTAAATCACAACCGTCAACATCATCATAAAAATCCATCAGCGAAACAGATAACCATGTACTATAACTGGATCACTTGCACGCAAGTGTCCTCAAAGAATAAGTCGATAACATGTTCTCGCTAGAGAGGATAGTTACACATAAACCTAATACTTAGTGTTTCTTTCTTGACCCTTAACACTTAATACTTTAAGTTTAATGGTCAAACCTTAAAAAACTCATGCTTAACTTCGAACACAACAAATTACAAATCACTCCTAATACATAGCAATTTACTATTGACATTTAATAGTTAATATTTTTATTATTAACATCTAATATTAATTTGCATTTAATAGTCAATATTATTTCATGTTATATCCATAACACATAACACTTAACAATTTACCCTTGACCTCTAACACTTAATTCCTCATCTTTGGTGTCCAAAACTTAAACCCTTAACTCCTACGACAAATTAACATAATTAAGCACTCAACTCTTTAACACTTTATTTTAAAAATCTTAAATGCTTTATCCTTCACCATTAATAATTAATGTTTCATTCTGATTCTTATCACTCCATACTTTTCCCTTGAACCCATTCTACCTTATCTTAACCCCTACTAATGCTTAACACAACTCATAACCCTATGCTCTTATCTCTATTTTATCTTTATTATTACTAAATAAATTAAAAATATATTAAAATATCAAATACCAAATACTTTTAACATTCCTTCTTTAAAAAATCTTTATTAGTCCCTGTCGTAGGCATAGAGGGACTATAGCGATTGATAAATCGTTGACCTGGCATTAGCTTGTGCGTTGACTAGAAATATTTCCCTATTGTCTATTGTTGGAACAAGGGAAGTGAAAACATCGATTTGTATATAATAAAAAGTATCATGTTTTTCAAGATCTGATTGGACAAAGGATTGGAGGTCTTATTGTTGCCTTCGCTATTCCCAATGTAAAATATGTTTGCATTTCCAAAGTATTTGGTAGTATATGGTATTTTTTGAATCATAAATTTTGTTATGCATTTGTCGAAGGTGGATTAATGCTACCATTAATTCAAATGTTTGGTTTAGCATTTTATGCTAGGTAAATTTATGGCAATGTTTGATATGGTGGCATATCTAAAGTTTGGATTTGCAATACATTCTCTGGTGTTCAAACTATTGTTACAAAAAATATATGAATTTATTTGGGATACGTCAAAGACCTGCCACATTGAATTTTTTTCTTAAATGTTTATAGTGCATTTCTAACAGACTTAAATGTTTACCTAATAGGCTTAGTAGTGTTGAATGGTTACTTAACAGACTTGTTACAAGACATTTTCTTCCGTTTTTAAAATTTATATGCTCCAGCAGCATTGCTGGTTCACTAGTCCATGCTTGCTTTTTTCATGGCACTGATTTCTTATTTGCATGTTCTCGTTTTTCTTGCTTGCCTGTTCGTGTTGTTGCAGTTTTCATTTTGGGTTTCTGCAGTCGCGATTGGAAGAGCCTCGTTCTTGGGGTGGTGGTTGTTTCTTGTTCCTTTCTTCGTTGTATGTTTTTTATTGTTTCTTGATTCGACTTTGCAGGGTTCTGGTCTTGCGCCTGCACTTGGGCCTTTTGGTGCTTCTTGACTGGATTCTTATTTGGTTCTTTTTTCTTGTTTGCCCAGGGTTTGCAATGATGGGATGATGCATCTGTGGTTGGATCTCTGGTTACATTTTTTTGCACTTCAGTTTGCATAGAATACTATTAAGATAAAATAACAGACTAAAGAATTGCAGGCGATGTAAATTGCATCTGTTATGTGTTGAAACAGAGTTTGTCGACTTCAAAATATATTTCATAATTGCCAATGTGTTTTCCATGGATTTTGTGTTACTATGGTTTCATAGTTATGAGAGTGCCTTTTGCTGTGTGGGAGATATAGCTTTTCTCTGCCTTTTACTTTCCTGTTGTAAACTGCGTTTGACTCTAGTTTGTCACGTTTCTTTGGTCATTCCAAGAGACCGTCGTTTGGTTGCATACTTAGCCAGTTTTATGAATGCGGCTTCACAAATAGGTTCTATCGAACTATGACAGGTCATGTTCAGTGTATACATTAGCTTTGCTGAATTACTTTTCTTTAAAAGAAGGCCTCCTAGACATAAGAGAATGCAATTTATGAAATTATAGGTTTCCTGGACATCATAGGTTAATGATCGCGGCTTCTCGGGGTGGCAGGTTGAACATTGGTCTTATTAAGATAAAATAACAGAGTAAAGAATTGCAGATGATGTCAATTGCATCTGTTACACTTTGAAGCAGATCTTGTCAAGCTCAAAATATATTTCATAGTTGTCGATGCTTTTTCCATGGATTCTGTGTTACTACGGTTTCATAGTTATGAAATTAACTTTTGTTGTGTGGGAGATATAGTTGTTCTCTCCCTTTTACTTTCCTATTGTAAACTGTGTTTGACTCTAGTTTCTAGTGCTTCTGTGGTCATTCCAAGCAACTATAGTTCAGTTGCATACTATGACAGGTCGTGTGTTTTGTATACATTAGCTTTCCCGAATTAGTTTTCTTTAAAAAAATCCTCCTGGACAGAAGAGAATGCAATTTATGAATTTATAGGTTTCTTGAACAAAATAGGTTAATGATCGCAGGTTCTCGGGGTGGCAGGATGAAAATTGGGCTTCTGTTGTTCCATGCCGTGCAAATAGCACGGAGAGTTCCATGATCATTCTGATCGGTCATTGTTCGGTTGCATACTTAGCTATTTTTATGGACGCGGCTTAGAGGATAGGTGGTATCGAACTATGGTGTATACATTAACATTTCCGAATAAGTTTTCTTTAAAGGAAGGGCTCCTAGACAGAAGACATTGAAATTTATCAAATTATAGGTTTCCTAGACAACATAAATTAAACATAGGAAATATGTAATTTTATAAAGTAGATATATAAAGCATGCACGGAGCCCTCATCCCATACTTAGCCAGTTTTTGCATTGCGGATTCTCGGGGTGGGTGGCTGAAAATTGAGAATTGGAGAGTTCCCTGATATACAAATTGACCATCGAACTTGCGGAATATTTGAATATGAAGGTCATCATGTCCAAAAAAATTAGCATTGTCGAAATAGTTTACTTTACGTACATCGTTTTACATACCCTGGTGGACAAAAAAACACACAAAAAAATAGTAAGCATTTTTTAGATCGCGGGTTCTCAGGGTGGCAGGCTCTAACTTTGGCCACTGTTGTTCCTATTATTGCACAGTTTGTAGCTAGGTCAAAAGGCTAGAAGATAGAGGCCAAACTGGCATAACAGGAACCTACCCCACCCAATGTCACCACGATGGGGAGGTTCTTTCTCTTTAGGGAGGTTAGGCCCAGGGGAGACGTCCCCAATAACCTGGAGTTTTGAAGAGGCTAAGGTATAAAGGTTAAAGTGAAATTCCCTCTTCAAAGATCATCACCAAGAGAAGATGGGATAAACAACCAATAATGAAGTGTAGGCCCAAATGAGAACACCTTCCTAGAACAAAGCAACAACAGACTAATACATGCAGGATATGATTCAAAGGGTTAGTACTTCATATAACTATTTGATATCAATATATAAGCAATAGATATTGATGAGATCAATGTTTATTAATACAACAATGAAATAATATCAATTCATCAATAAATACCAAGATAATGTAGCAATCAGTGTGTCCAATCAATACCTTATTCAATAAATGCTTTAAACCATCATCTAATTGCCTATAAAGAGAACTTGTTGCGTCAAGATGGAATAACCAAGGATGACATCATCTTTTTTAGGGTTAGTAGTTTAGTTAGGGTTTCGTTTAGAAAATAGTTAAGAGTTTGTTTGACCACTATCACTTCAATGTTGGAGGCCTAAGATCAGTGCCTAAGGGTAAATGGAGTCAAATTAAGGGAAGACACAAAGGTTGAAGGAAAAAGGCTAAGGACTAGAGGGAAGGGTTCTGAAGTGCTTCTATGGAAGGGCCCCAGAAACAAAACCCTAGGGGAAAAAGGCTCACTCCGGTGTTGCTAAAGAAAGGCCTCGTGCTCTTTCCTCCTTCCTTAGGTTTAACTTGGTAAAACGACTAGCATAAAAGATAAATCAAGACATGAGAGTGTGGTGAGGGAGAGTGTTGCTAAAGCAAGGCCCTATCACCAAACCCTAGAAGCAGGACGGCCCTAGGTGTAGATAACCTAGGCCTGGGACATCTTCTCCTTCTTGATTTTTAAAGGTATGGCTAGCACAAGGGGAAGACACAATAAGAGTGTAGCAATGGCTAGGCTCTTCTTTCCTTCTTCAATGGCTGAAAATTTCTCTTTTAGGGGACATGAGACAATGACCTACGTGTGTGTTTGTCCCCTAGGGTTTTAAAATCAGCAAAGTTTATAATAAATGAGAGAATATAATACTACAACCATTCAATCAAGAGGTTTTGCAGAAAAAACACTTACATATCATCATGAAATAACATTGCAAACCCTAGTTGTAAACTTTCCTTCAAGATAAATGCCAAAAATGCCAAGAAATGCCTTCCTTCAACAAGTACGCCTCACTCAAAGAGAACAAATACCCAAGTAGGGTGCAAAAATCAGATCTCACTAGGAGAGTGAGTGTTGTGTTGTGTCAAAATGAGGATAAAACTCCTTAATATATACTGTCTCAGTGACCTTTAATTAATTTTAGGTCATAAAAAATAGCCGACAAGGCTTTAAACCAAAATCATATTGTTTTTACATTAAAATGTCAAATTAAAACCCTAAATAAGTTGTAATAAAGGTAAAATCCCCTTCAAGGGAGGCGCTAGCCCCTTTTAGGGCAGATGAGGCATCCAGGAGAAAAATGTTGACCCCCCAGGGGCCTCTCCAACATGCCACACGTGCCACTGATGCCCAGTCTACCTCCAAGAATGACCATGAAGATGGATAATGTCATGGAAAGGATGGGGACACTCTAAGCCTTCCAAGGCCAACGTTCCACTGAAAAGGGGTCATCCCCCCTAGGTCGGGCTCTGCCAAAGTGCCTCTAGTGAAAAGTCCTCTTTTTCTCTGGTGCAAAACCTCAGTCAAACACTGTCTTGTCTATGCCCCTTTAACAGGGTCTCAACAACCATCTGATGGGCTCTTCATCCCCATGTAGGTCCGAACTAATCATCTCCCCATGTGTACCGGTCCAAATGGTACTTGTCCATCGGGCATGGTCCTGCACATCAAAAACTACGCCCTCCATGGGCTCATTAGTCACAGGGATCATAGCAATGTTAATCACATTTCATCATCAATATTATCAAACATATGCATAAAAACTCTGATATATCATTCAATAGCTCAAAGACATTACAAAACCTACAATACAAGGCTGAGAAAAAGGACAAGACACCCTATTGGGCTAGTATCCATAAGGAAAGGAAAGTTTCCAAGGGGTTTCATCCAAGCCATGTAAATGAGGTGATGTGGCTAAGGGATATCCAGACATATGGGTAGAGTGAGAGCCAGAGATGCATGATATTACCTGTCGGTGCCTTTGTAGAAGGTGAGTTGTACTTGTCATGGATGCAATTTTTTCCAAGCCCTTTCTTGCCTTTATTATTTTCTTTATTTGATTTTTCTTCTTCTTTTTATTTTTATTCAAGGGCTAACTAGAGGACACTACCTTGGTGTGGTGGTCAGAGATGATAGTGTTACCCACAAGTACTTTCATAGAGATGATAAGGCTGGCTCATGATGAGACTCCCTTTCCCTTGGCCATGCAACCAAAGGTCACTGCCCTGGCATGGTAACCAGATGGTGGCAATGTCATGTTGTTAGGTACCCATGAACATAATAGGCTGGCTCGTGATGAGACCCCCTATCCTCTTGACTAGGTCTTGTTTATTATTTTTTTTGGGTCCCTCTTGTTTCTTGCTGAGAGGCCTTTTATTGCCTTCTCGTGGATCCCTGGGTGAAGCATCTTGAGGTTTTATTTCTAGGATTTTATCTTTTACCAACTACTCTTACCTTCTGGGCCTTTAGCCCCTTCTTCCCATGAGATAAGGTGAAACCCCACAAATAGATCATCCTAATTCCCGGACAAGGGGAATGGGATAGATGAGTAGAAGATAAGATGGAAAAGTGGTGGTATGATGGTAGCGGATGATGGATCTTCAAAAATCCCCCCGGTGACAAACCAAAACCCATGGGTACAGGCTTTCTAGGACACCCTGTCAATCCCCCCAATCATGTTCAAGTGGGTTAATGTAAGATCCAAGCAGTCATCATAGATAAAAGGAGTGAGATGCATATATCCAAAGGTTATAATGATCAAAAGTGACACATACCATGATACCTGGACCAATTACCTCATGGAGCAAGAGCCTTCTCCGATACAAGACCAAGGTGATGGTGATGGATGATGTTGTTGCTGACAAGACAAATCTGATGAAAGAAGAAAAGGATGGGCCCTCCAGGGCCATGCTCAGTTCAATCCTACTCTCGGTACTCCATGTCTAGGACCTATGGGCCTCGAGACATGATCTCCTAGTTATCCCTAGAAATCGGGCATAACAGTTCCATGTCCTACAAATAACACATATAGTTTTGCGATATACAAATAGACAATTGGACTTGTCCACTATTTGAATTTCAGGGGCTCATGTGCAAAAAAGATATCATTCTCGAATTACTTTTCTTTACGTACATTCTACATACGCTAGTCGAAAAAAACAAAAAAATAGTAGTAACATCTGTTACATAGGGTTTCATCCCCGCTACATTCAGTGCTTCCCAATACACATTAAATATGCTTTCAAAAGTCAGAATCGACCAGATAGGTTCGAAAATATGGGCTTTAATAACTGGAAATCTCGAGGACATTTCCCATTAAAATAAATATACAGGCTAATATTCAACCCTTCCTTGTTTTTGATTTTGAAAAGGCAAGGAAAGCTGAAGACTCAAACGCAACGTAGTTCCGTGGTTATTAGATACTCAATTCCCATTCTCGCTATGGCTTCTGCCAATGAGTTGTCCATCATATATGACCTTCCTTCTAGGTTATCAGATGTTTTTTACCCTTTACTCAAATAATACAAATGTCATTGAATTTGAAGAACATTGAGAACTAAAGTGCCTTACCTATGAAAGTGCCTTTTTGCTTGCATTTTGAATTTGCGATTTTTTATTTTTTATTTTGCTTCTGCAGTTTTAGTTTTCTTAAAAGCTCCAGCATAGTTCACGAATGTGTCGCCCACAGAGGAATTGACGTCATGTCCCTCTTTAATATTGTGCATTTTGAAATGATGGGCTTTAATAACTAAAAATCTCGAGGGCATTTCCCATTAAAATGAATAGACAGGTGAATATTATGGGATCTGGTAATTTCTTTTTGCCTGCATAGCTTCAACATAGTTCACGAACATGTTGCCCACAGAGGCCTTCACGTCATGTCCCTCTTTAATATTTTGCATTTTGAAATGATGGGCTTTAATAACTAAAAATCTCGAGGACATCTTCCATTAAAATGAATAGACATCCGAATATTATGGGATCTGGTAATTTCTTTTTGGCTGCATTTTGAATTTGCGAAAATGCTTTTTATTTTATTTTATTTTCTTGTACAATTTTAGTTTTCTTAAAATCTTCAACATAGTTCACGAATGTGTGACCAACAGAGGCCTTGACGTCATGTCCCTATTTAATATTGTGCATATCTTAGATGTTAGATTTGAGAATCTGCTCGGATATGGGAATTTTAATATGTGTTGCTAGTCAATATTCAACGTACATATTCAAAAAGATTGGCATTAATAACTGAAAATATCGAGAACATTTGTCATT
Source organism: Picea engelmannii (assembly GCA_009831015.1). Taxonomy (NCBI): domain Eukaryota; kingdom Viridiplantae; phylum Streptophyta; class Pinopsida; order Pinales; family Pinaceae; genus Picea; species Picea engelmannii. The sequence continues at coordinate 1,295,909 of ML787316.1, forward strand.
AAAACAAATCAACACAAAATGTACAGAAGACCATCCAACCTTTCTTTTAAATACTTATTGCCATTTCTCTCTATCATCAAAGAGTTGCACTTTAGGGTGCCTTTGTTCTAATGTTCCTGGTCATGGACATGTAAGACAACTTAGAGATGCGATTGAGGGGCATATGAAAGAAGAGAGACTAGTTTTATGTGACGTGAGCTTTGAGTAAAAAAAAACTCTGTTACACAAGAGAAACTCAGAGAGGACGAAAAAAAAAGAACAAGTATGTTTGGTGTTATCCCTGTGTTCAATGCTTTGGTTGGTTGAAAAGGCTGCCTGGAAATTTGTTTGTTGAAATTCTTTGTTTTGTTGCTGGGAATTGTAATGGATATTTAGGTCACTTGCAATATAGTTCTTCGTTTAAGTATATAGCTTCTTCCAACAACACAAATTTTTCCACTGTATCGAATTGTAGAGATCGCACAAGTATTTGTCTTCCTTGGAGGCTGGTAACATAATCTGTATGGGTGAATAAAATGACATATTATCACTACAAGAGTTTTTATTTCATAGTTTGATGGCATGCATGTGACTCTAGTAGCCGACTCGACAGAAAGCCATGTTCTTTGTCAAAGTTTGTTCGGTTCACTATGGATGTAGTTGTAGAGTCCACATATTAGGTGTCACCTACGAACATTCCAGACCTTTATGTGGGCCACCATACCTCCCCCGCTATGAGGAAATATATATTCTGATGCCATCTGCAACATTTGATACACTTGTTAGACCAGTGCCGGTGCATTCTGCAGCATTTGATGCACTTTCCACACCTCAGCTACCCGAATAAGTTATGTACCTCAACAGATTTTCATTTTGCATCTGGGTTAGACATTTCTTCCAATTTACTGTAATAAAGCAAAGAAGTTCCACATACAAATCCTCAGGCAGGCTTCTCAACCAAACAGACGATAAAATATAGGGAGAATACCAGTCACTATATACTTGAATTTTTTCCCTTGCCTTAACTGATGTGACATAAAATGACTCCATTCACTTTGAAATCGACCTGAAACGCATTTCCAAGTTGTCTCGGATGTGAATGCTCAGGAACATTGCAAAGAAAACACCCTAAACCCCAACTTTTCGATGAAAGAAGGAAATTAATACTTGACAAAGAATGGAATGTTGAATAAGATACCATTGAAAGAAGGCCATATCTGGAAGAAACAAGGTATTCAAAAAACTGTGATAGATGTACTTCGCAGCACTGATTAAGTACAAAACCCAAAATTGATATTCAACTCGTTTTTTACGAATAAAGAGTTTGAATGTCAAGAAAAGTGTGAAGAAGCTTCACCAATGTACATATCTTTAATTGGTCAACGACAGGAAAAATCACAATCGTTGTTGCAAATAGCCTCAGTTGTATTTTGTAACACATCTTATTTGAATACATAATAATTTCAGTTTATTTCTTAATAGTATTTTCCAATTTCTGGTATTTGTTTTAATTGTATTTTGTACCTTCTTCCCCTGTGTTGTTAAACATGAAGGACAATATTTTATTTCTGCTTCTCACTACTTCAATCAAAATAAAACCTAGTCTGTTCTTTCTTTACATTTTACATTTAAAAATACATTTTCATAGGCCATACTTATGTGGCGCCAGCTTTGTATTTAAAGAAAGAAATTGGAGGACGCATTCTGCTCCCATTCTTCGGGTTCCGTAAATAGAATGAATTCATGAGTTACAACTTCATGATATATACTAATATCAGTACTATTGGAAAAAATACAGAAAACTTCCTCTTCGGCAAAGCTTAGGAAATTATGTTTGGGTTTGCAATATTAAAGAAATATGTCCATTGTTCCTTCATATACATCTTGCAGCCTAGGAACTTCCATAGTTTGCAATTTATGCTTTAATTACTTAAATTCACAACAAATTTTGATTGCCTTTAATTTAATTTAGATATTGATGTTTATGGAGAGTCGTTGTTTGTTGATGTCATTGAAACGAATACAAGATGAATATATGATAAGGAATTTATGTCGTTGAGACCACAATGCAAATTCATGTTTCTTGTTGCGCTATGTACATCTTGCAGTCAAAATTTTCCTGGTTTCAACGAAATTTGCAAGGTGAAGAGCATCTTGCAAATTGGGAGATCTTTTTCATTTGAAACATAAACAATCCATTAATATATATTAGTATGAATATTATTCAGATAAATACAAAAACTTTCTCCATTGATAGATACTAGTATGAATACTATTGAAATATATATCAAAACTTTGTCTTGGCCAATACTTAGCCAGTTATCTGGACACCAGGCCCCGGATTCGCGGTATCCAGCACCTATGTCCCTTGTTTCGTCATATACATGTTGTAGGAAAATAAATTCAGTGATGTGCACTTAATTCTTTTACTAGTGAGAAGCCAGTAGAGGTTCGACAACATTGCCATTAATAAACGAAAAAAAAGGTTTTCCAGACTCTCAGATACTTATCTCTTTTCCCATTTTGCTTTCCCCGTCCATTATGGCTTTTTAGTTTTATACTTAGTCATCTTTCTATGTACGGCAGGCTGACATGTCTTCATCTCCATCTATATCCTCGTAAGATGGATCCGACCGACCATTGTTCCATTCCATACTTAGCCAATTTTATGCCCTCCGTTGCGAGGTCGGCGCTTGTGAGCCCAGCTGCTTATTGTTCCTCTATATACACATTTCATTGAAAACATTTGTGATCTACAATTCTACCGCCGGTTCCTCGTATACATTAACTTCGTTCAAAGTATTTGTTACTAATTTGCATCCCTAGAAACTTCGTGTCCTTCCTGACATACATCAACAATGGTCTTACCAGTGACAAGTGGACAAAGTGGTATGGAAGATACTTCCGTGATCTGCAATTCATGCCTTAACATCTCCATATATATCCTCACACGACGAATCCGACCGACTGCTATTCCTTTTCATACTTAGCCAATTTTATGCCCGCCGCTGCGGGGATGGTGCTTGCGAAATGAGCTTCTTATCGTTCCACTATATACATCTTAGACTCAAAACATCCGTGATCTACAATTCCACCACAATTTCCTTGTATACATTAATTTCGTTCAAAGTATCTGTTGCTTGTTTCCATCCCCAGCAACTTCGTGTCCTTCCTAATATACATCAACAATGCTCTTACTAGTGGAAAGTGGACATAGTGGTACGAAAGATACTTTTGTGATCTTCACTTTATGCATTAACTGGTGAGAACTCAACAGGGATTTGCAATCATTTGCATTAATAAGCAAACACTAGATTTTCTTCTACGAGATACTTCGTTATTTTTCCCTTCTCTTCTTCCCGTGTATTATCTAGAATTCCATTGCGAACTTCTCCGTCCTTTTTCCCTTATTTTCTTCATGTGTATTATGGGACTATAAAATAGGGACATGATATTTTATAGAACATGTACAAATTCTTCATTCCATACCTCGCGACATTTTGGATCACGGGTTCTCGGTCGGGTGGGCACACTCAAAATTGGGCCTCCATTGTTCTGTGCCCTACAAATAGCACCTCGAGTTCTGCGATATACAAATTGACAAGCGCACCTACAGACTGGCTAACTCAACATTGCACTTCTATTGTTCCGTGTCCTCCAAACAACACTCCCAGTTCCGCGATATAGAAATTTACACACGGAGTGCAGGACTGGTGGGGTGGAGATTGCCATTGTTTATGGATGCTAATCCCTATGAAGTGTCGAACAGTATCTAAAAAAAAAATTAGTTTTTATTTTTTCTTTGTATAACAGTATCTATAAATTTATTTTGAATACTAAAATAGCTCTTAGTAGTGACAACTGGACACAGAGGTATGAATCATTTGGGATTACACTCTCCATAATATAAAAATTGACTACCAGATTCTAACATCATTCGCTCTTCCATGTTACAGATTATGCATTCCAATGTTCGGAGTGATACAATTAGAATGTTCGGACCTCGCCTCCTTTGCAGACACTTTCTCATCCTGTTTTTGATCCTCCAGTTTCCCGATTCACGAAATATGCAGCTCCAGTGTTGGCGGGTTGACATATGTTTATCTCCATCTATATAATCAGACAATGAATCCTACCGACTATTGTTTCTTTGGATGCTTTCGATATGTTTCTCCATTATATACATATTCCACTCTGAATTTCTATGATCTACAATTCCACTGCTAACTACTCTGTTCTTTTTCCCTTTTTTTCCACCCATGTATTATGGGACTATAAAGTATGGACATGATATCTTATAGAGCATGTACTAATTCCCATGATATTTTATAGAGCATGTACAAATTTCGCATTCGATATCTAGTGACATTTTGGATCGCGGGTTCTCGGGCGGGCGGGCTCAAACTTGGACCTCCATTGTTACGTGGCCTACAAATAGCACCCACAGTTCTGTGATATACAAATTGAAAACGAACCTACGGAGTGGCTGACTCAACATTGCACTTCCATTGTTTCATGTCCTCCAAACAGCGGTTGCAGTTCCGTGATATACAAATTGACACACAGAATGCAGGACTGGTGGGGTGGAGATTGCCATTGCTTACGGATGCTAGTCCCTATTAACTCTCTAACAATATCTAAAAAAATATTTTGAATACTAAATTATCTCTTAGTACTGACAACTAGACACAGAGGTACGAAACAGTTGGGATTGCAGTTTCCGCAATATACAAATTGACTACCGGATTCCAACATCGTCTTCTCTTCCGTGTTACAGATTATGCATTCAAATGTTTGGAGTGATACAATTAGAAGGTCTATGCCTCAACTCCTTTGCAGACACCTTCTCACCCTATTTTGTATTCTCCTGTTGTCGGGTTCACGAAATCTACAATTCCAGCGCGATCACTCTACCACTGCTCACAAATGTTTCAAAGTATCTCTTTGCTGCCTTCCATCCCCACTAACTTCCTGTGCTTCCGGCTGTCCTACCATATCCTCTTCGTTGTTACGCGTATTGCACTCAAAAAGTTATGAGACATACAATTTGACCCCCGCGCCCTCACCCTCAATGCTTGTACATTGCAACCCTATTTTGTAGCTGTCTTTTTTCCCCTGTCCATGACCTTCGTACTTTCTTACTATACGATTAGAAACCTTTCATGCTAATAGTTGACCATGCAGGAACCGTCAACATTGTCATTAATGGATGAAAACCTCGAGGAGATCTCCCATTATTATGCATTAAACCAAGATGTGCGGAGAGTTATTTTGTCCCTTCCGATTCTTCATCTCCAACACGCGTCCTCGTGTTGGGCCGCTCAAGAAATATACAATGCTTAATCGTTCATTGCAATATCCAATGTGTTGGCATTTCTATGTATGCAATTAGTATTGTTTAATGTTAATAACACATCATGCAACATCCATCCAAATGGTCATTAATCAACGAAAGTTTCGAGGACATATCCCATTCACACGCTTTCGAGCAGAATTTGTGTAGGGTTATATTATCCCTTCCAACTTTTCATTTCATTCATCAGCTAGAACAAATAAACGTTCTTGTAGACTTATGGCACTAGTTCGACAACAGTTTTTTGGAGATACAGTAAATATGTTCACACAATAGGACCAGAGATTTTAGTGGGCCAGGGCATACTTTTACTATTCATCTCGTTCCACCCAAAACGAAGTGATTTGGACCCTTGGAATCGCTCATGCAGGCTGCGTTCCTGAGGTTTTTGACTCTAAGGAGGTGGTCTCTTGGTGCGCCAAAAAATATATTACAGGCCAAAGAATTATTCCACTGCGCAACCATTCTCATGTTTCTTTGTCGCCTTGGCTCTTCCACGAGATGTTAAAATTGTCGAACCCAACATTGGCGTTTAGAGGACAAGACTGCAAACAGTTTCTAGAAAAACATCATAACGAGTTGGACATCTTAGAGTACTTCCTCGAAGACCCGACAACAGTTCTAGAAGATATCACAAGGCTGTAGGTAAGTTCCTTTAGAAATCCATTCTGGGAAATTGCTTGGTTGGTTACAAGAATAACAGGATAGGCATCCACATCAAGCATTTCCCATATAATTATTTATATTTTGTATTTCAGAGTCAAGGAAAAATACATTTTTGATTGGGGGAAGCTAATTTCGATTGAGCTCTGCTCCCAGTTGTCACGATTCAAAGAATCGAATAAATTTGATATGTCATTCTACTTGATTTTCAAAATTGTTTATTGTTGTCTGTTTCCAAAACTTTCTCTTTCCAATAAAATAAACTGTGGATTCTACCTAGTAACATTCTAGCATGAGGCCTTGTGGAGACACAAGGCCTACCATTGTTTTTATGAAGTTTTTAATGGATTTGTCTCAGTTTTCAAAGATTTATTGTTAGGCAAGGATGCTCCGCGGATGTCTGGCCAGGAAACCAAGTTTTTGAACAGGAAGGGCACACTTGAGAAAGAGGAAAATCACAGTGTCCTCATGGTATTTGTCTCTAAGGAAAATCATGCCTTCCTTCCATGCCACATCACAGAAAAGATATTTGTTGCAGAAATAGCAAGGCAATACAACCACTGTTTGCATTTTTTCCATGACAAGAAAAAAAAATAGTTCATTCCTCTGCCCTGGAAAGTCGAATACTTCGTGTGTAGAAACATCAACAAGATTGACAAGTTTTCCACCCATTTCAAGAAATTGAACCTAACCTACGCTGAAAGGCTAAAAGGGTTCGACCCTAATGGAATTTTTTGAGAACATTTACTGGGTGTTGGCTTTAACACCTCTTTTATCCATACACACCTGACCTAAGACAGGAACAATGTCGACAAAAATCCTTCTTCTGCCAATTGTGACGCAGAGAGATTACAAAGTGACACTGAATTGTACAGACAACATGGAAAAGTATCTGGTGAGAAGAGTACCCAGTCCCCCGCCAATACTCCCAAGAGCATGACATCACAGAGCATCGATTCAATGGTCCACCCCAGTAAGAAAGAAACCCTGAAATCTTCGAATGGAGGAGGAGATAAGAACCTTCCTTTCATAAATATTGATAGTTCTCACAAAAATCCACTGACGAAGAAGAGAAAAAAACAATGCAGGGTAGGTGGAGGAACCCCAAATTGAAAGTGGAAAAATGCAATTGAAATTGAAGTTGAGCACATGTAGAAAATTGGGTCGACCATGGTGGAAATATCAGAAACCATCTTTTTTGACATAGATGAATCCTTCGTAATTCAGAGAGCTATTTTTGACAACCAATCTAAAAGTCTGGTCATTGAAAAGAGAGATGTAACAAATAGTAAAGGAAAATCTCGCGCAAAGATTAACTTTAGCAAAATTCTGCCATCCCAAATCTTCCAATTTCACCAAGGAACCGGTGACATTCTTTGTGATTCCATTCGAGGAATTGAGATAGAAAATGCCAATATGAAACAACGCCTCAACGAATTTGAGCAGGCTTTCCTTGCAACTCCAGAATTTGCCAGTCCTTTGGAAAAAATCGTGCCTGCTACCACTGCAGTGAAGATGAAAGTATCCTCTACCCTCCTTGCATGCTCTAGAGCCCTTTTAGAGAATAACATCAACAAAAGAATGCAGGTAGTTACTGAATCCTGGGAAACATCAAAAAATTTAGTTTCCTTCGGAAAGAAGGCCAATGATTTGCTGGAACAATTGGAGACAAATTAAAAAAATGAACATCTTTTCTGTGATCAGGTACTAGCCCTATTTCCAAATATGTTGACAACACATCGGAACTGAAAATAAGACAGGAGAAACTCCCCTTGCCAAAGGGAACCAAAAAAGTAAAAGCGTGCTGGCAAAAGAAAGTTGACAACCTGTAGCTCATTGTCAAGTCATGTAAACAAGTCATATCAAAAAAGGAAGATTTACTCACAAGCCTGCTCCAGCTGGACTTAGTCGGAACTACCAACGAGGTTCAAGATCCTAACTTAATTCTGAAATCCTTGTCAGTCACCAAAGAAGCCTTCAAGGAACAAGTTGATATTTTAAAGGGGTTGTCTTTCGAAAAGTTTTACAACATACTTGAACATCGTTTAGATGAGCATGAGCGTTGGGTACTGGACTATGCCTCACACAATGAAGAAATTGAACAGACTTTGCATAGTATTTCAATGGATCTAAGGAAATTAGAAAATGACCTTTACGACATAGAAATCTGGGATGAAACCAACACAACCCCCATTAAAAGCTACATCGAAGAATTGTTCCAAGAGAGAATGGACGACCTCGTCCAGGAAGGGCAACAACCGGTCAATAGGACTACAATGCCCATCGACGACAGCAACAAAAACGCATCGGCTTCATAGTAAGTTTATACTTCCATCTTGTTTTGTTTATCAATCTAGTTTAAGTCTATGATGTCATCTTCTCTTCTTTATCAATCCACTTATGTCCTCTTTCAATAGAAAATTGTAACCAAACACTCTTAACTTCCAATTTATTCTTTTCAGGTCTTCCTCTCTACCGTCGCACACTTCTTTCAACGTTCCTAATTCTTGTACTTATTTATTTTTATGGTCCGTGGGAGCCCCAATCCTAGTCTATATGACAAACGCATTTAAATTTCCAGAAACATGTAACAAACATTATTAATTTTTGATAAATTCCAAAGAAAACTTATTCGACAATGCCCTTATTGTATACTAAATTTTGGGTTTCCAGGAACCTTTCTTGTTTGTTCCAAATAAAACTAATTCGGATATGCTACATTTCTTGTCTCCTATTGTATGCTAAGTTTTTGGTCTTCAACGAGTTTATGTTTTAAATGTTGATGTAATTTCCAGAGATACGTAACAGACATTATTTATTTTATAATAAGTTTGTATAGTTCACAACGCCGCTTCTCAATTTGTATATCGCGGAAATCTCGATGTTGTTTGTAGGGCACGGAACAACAGAGACCCATTTTTGAAACCACCAGCCCGAGAACCCGCGATCCAAAAACTGGCGAAGTATGGAATGACTGCTCCCTGCATGTTCTATAAAACGTGTACAAAGAAAACTAATTCGGCAATGCTATATCTTTTTTGTCCAAGAAAAGCCTTAGTTTTAAAGCAAGCTAATTCAGGAAAACGCTATTACTATTATATTATATAACAAACAAATTAATTTTTTGTAAATTTCTATAGTCCGCAACTCCGCCTATCATTTTGTATATCATGGAACTGTCGGTGATGTTTGTAGGCCACGGAACATCAGAGACTCAATTTTGAACCCGCCAATTTCCAGAAACATGTAACAGACATTATTATTTTTTGATAAATTACAAAGAAAACTGATTCAACAATGCCCTTATTGTATACTAAATTTTGGGTTTCCAGGAACCTTTCTTATTTGTTCCAAATAAAACTAAATTGGATATGCTACATTTCTTGTCTCCTATTGTTTTCTAATTTTTTGGTCTTCAACGACATTGATGTTTTAAATGTTGATGTAATTTCCAGAGATATGTAACAGACGCAACACCGCTTGTCAATTTTTATATCGCGGAACTCTCGATGTTGTTTGTAGGGCACAGAACAACAAAGACCCATTTTTTAAACCACCAGCCTGAGAACCCGCGATCCAAAAACTGGCGAAGTATGGAATGACCGTTCCCTGCATGCTCTATAAAACACATGCAAAGAAAACTAATTCGGTAATGCTATATCTTTTCGTCCAAGAAAAGCCTTAGTTTTAAAGCAAACTATACTCCACCTATCATTTTGTATATCGCGAAACTCTCGATGCTATTTGTAGGCCACAGAACATCAGAGGCCCAATTTTGAACCCGCCAGCCCGAGAACCCACGATCCAAAAACTGGCTAAGTATGCAATGAGGGCTCCCTGCATCCTCTATAAAATCTCTTCCCCATACTTTATAAAAGTAGAAATTTTGTATGTATAAAACTAAATATCTACTTTATACAAGTACATATTTCGTATGTATAATTTTTTTATTTGTGATGAATTTCTATAGTCCACAACTCCACTCCTCAATTTCTGTATCGCAAAGAATATTAGAGGCCCAATTTCTGTATCACACAACTGTCAGTTCTTTTTGTAAATCGCCATCCCGACAACCCGCGATCCATTACAAAAGTACACATTTCCTATGTATAAAAGTATTTCAATGTATTTCAACTTTCTAGCCACGTGTCTATACTAGGTCGCATTTACTCTCATCCCAACTTGGTAGGGACTCCACTGCCATGCAACCTTGTTCTTAAAAGAAAATCAAAATAAATGATAAAATATTAACGAAAGTTTAAAATATTATGTTTTCTTTGTTTTTTAGACATAATTTCTAAAAGTCATAATGATATAAATTAAGTTAAGGAGGAGCGGCTAATGAACCAATACATTTATTTTATTGTGTCAATGTATTATTGTAAAATATATCCATTAGTAATCTTATTAAAACAATTTAAAAAATAATTGAAAAATTAAAATGATAAATAATGTTTAATCTTAAATTTTGTGAAATATATTAATTATTAATTTTATTAAAAAAATTAAAAAAATAATTGAAAAATTAAAATGATAAATAATGTTTAATTTTAAATTTATATTTATATAGTTTTTTTTCTCTAGGTAAGAGATTAAATTACAATTTAGTATCTAATTTCATGTATATGATCAAAGTTAAATGTTTTTTTTTGTAAATAAAGAGTAAGTATATTAAGAGCTGCCAAAAAACCAGTCAACATATCCAGTTACTCGGGCCGAAATTACTGGACTGCGCCATTACGGAGGAAACCAGTCCAGCCGGCCCGTTAAGTCATGAGTAGTATCAAAAAGCATAACCTGTCTTTGGCAAACGTTTAGAACCTAGACACTTAGACACCTGGAAAACTAAACAAAGTAGACCTATACACCTGGTAGATGGCTTGGCCAAGTGGCCGTGGGGTCAGCCGCTCCGGTCTCTTCCTCGAAGTGCGCTATGYCGTCGCTTCCATGCTCRCCGTGCTCCTGATTGCGCTCAGCTTCCGGGGCTGCGTACTCGTACAGTTCCTCTTCCCTGCCTTTACCAGGTGGGCTCGGCATAGAATGCTGGTAGTCACCTTCCTCGACTACAGGGTCTCCTTCTGCGGCGTCTTCCTCAGAGTCCGGGAACATGGCATCGTGCATGGACGCCAGGATTTGGAGAAAGTTGGCTACTTTAATTTCCGTAGCTTCCACCCGATGATGCAAGTTGGCAACCTCCTATCGAAGCTCAAATACCAGGTTGTACAGAGTGGCTAACTGGTCCCTGAACTGCGCTCGGTCGAAGGGGGCAGGGCCCTCAAGAACAGGAGTGTTGGGTTGTTGCTGAGGGACCTGGCCGGGACTGGGATTGCTGGCGAGAGGTTAGGACGGCCCAGGCTCGTGGAGGAGCCGACGAAGTGTAATTGAGGCATTTGGAATGATTTCCATGGACCCAAGTTGCGGAGGTTGCAGGTTTGCTGGGGAGGAGACTGATTGAAAACGAGGACGAGAGTCGTCGTCAGAGGTGTCTGGGGAGGAAAGTGAAGGTCGGCGAGGCTTCCATGGTGCACCTCGCTGTGGTCTGCCTCGAGGCCTCGGCATATGGCTGTCTGTGCTAATTGCAGGGAGAATGAAGGTTGGCGAGTAGTAGGGGAGGATGGGCTCTCGCACACACCAGAGACGAAGAGCTGAGGGGCATACCGGCTTCAGGAGAATGAGCTCGACTGTCGACCAAAATGTATTAACCGTCGTCATTATAACACAGCACATTCGAAGTTGCAGTGACCGGACTGCTTTGTAAATGCGCTTCATATCAACATTAACGCATATAAATACCAGGTGGGGTGACAGGGTGTGGCACATGCCCAGCATGTGTCTCCACACTACGGTGACCTGTACCCGCATCCGTCTCCTGCCACGGTGGCTCGTTTAACACCCCATCCGGGGAATGATCAAAATTAAATGTTACTAAAAAGTACATGATCCATTAAAAAGTGGTATCTAGTTTCATGTATGGGATTAAGATTAAATTTTACTAAAAAGTACATGATATATTGGAGGTAGACATTTATTTATAAATTTGATTTATCCAAATATACAATACTTATATTTATATTTAATTATAAAAAAAAATTATTTTAATAAAAAAAAAATTATTTATTCACATCTTTGAAATTCTAAACTAAGGACATTGTCAAGGTCATCAACTCTAGGAAGGTCATCTACTTTAAAAAATAAAACATTTATATAAATATGACCATCCTCATCCGCAACTTGCACAAAAATACCTATCAAATATTTCCTAAAAATGCAACAACTTAACACCATGTTGTTTTCAAAATAAAACTACTTTTAAAAGTCCATATCTAGACTTGAGAGTAACACCATGTTGTTTTTAAAAGTAATTTATCCATATCTAGACTCAATATTTGAGAGTAATTTCAATTATATTAGAAAAGAATGTCTACACATGTTTTTCTTATTTTAAATTTTTGACTTTCAAATAAAACTCTGAAAAAAGATAATTGAAGTATAATACAACTCAACATAAACATGTATAGTTCGAAATATAATACAACTCAACATAAACATCTATATAAAATTGTATATGATATTAAAAAGTATATAAATTTGTATATGATATTAAAAAGTATGGTAAATTATAAAAAGATGTAATTAATAATAATAATTTATTTTTAAAGTTATTTGAAGTGAAATATCAAATTGGTGTATAAGATTTTCTTGTTTGTGGGATAAGGGATTTTTTTTGTTGATCCGGATTTTATGAGTAAAACGAAATGAATACAAATGATTAAAAGATGCTTAACACAAAATAACAGAGATACAATGAAGTTAGTTTTCTATTCAATAAGGAAATAAACTGAAATTGTAAAATGCAACGGAAACCAAGCTTGTTGGAATGGTGGCGGCTTATCTATGAGAAGAGATGTGACGGTTGTGCTCATTCGCAAGAAGATGATTACAATGAGGCTCTAAAGGCATTTTTACAATAAAGAGGAATGTCAAAAAACCTATACATCCAAAAACCTAACCCTAGGAAATGAAGCGCCAAAAGTCATGTGGGCCCCGTTTGGGTAAGTTAGTACATCAACTTCTCGGGGTCATAATTTTTGCATACGATCTTCGTTTTAGGTGCACGATAGCCCGTTGGAAAGGTATCGTCGAGGAGATTCATTTTGGGAGCTCAATTAGAGCCTTAAACTATCATTGAGAAACTCAATCCCGAAAATCATTCATTTAGGCCCTCAAAATGGCCCTGAAAGTTAAAAACTGCTAAAATAGTAAATTGCCAAAATTGCCAGAAAACTATTTTGAGCAAGTTGGAAAAGGTGGGTGGCCACCGATATCCACCTAGATCATTTTCACATCAATTTGACTGCTAAATTCTACAAAGGCATACATACCCTACTGTTGATCTAAAAGATTGTTTTATGGTCTTAAGGCCAACTTCACGAGGATATGAATCCCCTTCCATTTTTAGAGAGGTGGTACTCTTGTTCTTATGATTTCAAGAAAACAAAATGAAACAAAACAACATTCTGAGAAGGACCAAACTTAATATTTACATTCACATTCAAGGAAAACAACACCTGAGATTTTGGGACCAGTTGTATCTTAAAAGAAACTCATATGTACAATATTTACATAAAGATGCTCGGTCTTGGCTAAACTATTGGGGAATCATGGAAGAAACCATTTTGCAGAATAAAGATACTATTAAAAAAAACGTCAAATCAAAATTTAAGGAAAAAATGTGGTGTGATAAAGAGTTAGAGGAAAAAAGAAAATTAAGGTATTATAAAGATGTAATCAACCATAATCTAGAAGATCAAAATCATCTATCTGTTTTGCCAAGTGTAAAGAAAAAAATAAGCATTGCTAAGATAAGAACAAATTCTCATGAGCTCCATAGTGAAATTGGGCGTTGGTTAATTCCTAAAATGCCATGGGACGAAAAAGTGTGTCACCTTTTTGACACTAAGAAGGTTGAAGATGAAAAGCACTTTCTCTTAGATTGTCCATCCTATACCCATATTAGATCTCATTTTCAAAATATTTATCACACTGCCAAATTTCCTAACATCTTAACTCAACAAAAGTATGGTGATCTTGGAAAGCTTCTCTTAATGCTTTTCGAGCACAGAAACAAAATTCTAAAGAATCACAAGTAATCACTTACCCTCTTAAGGTCTGATAGACCAATTCGGTCTTAGTGGACATTAATCATCATCAATATAAATGACTGATATATCCATCACAACATTCATCGGAACATTTAACAGTACCACAAATAAAGAGAACATGGAATGAACCGCAAATAAAAGAGAGCTTTAAATTACCATTCCATGAAGCACCAAAAACAATTATGATAAATAAAACATTGGGTAAATCAAGTTTTTGATCAAAGTCTTTGAGAATACAATAATTTAATATCCTGAGTATCTCTCTTGTAGTCTCAAAAATAATAATGAGTCTTTAAATACAAAAGTAAATGTCTTTAAATAAAGTAAAAGTGCATTCTCCCTTCAAAGAGGACTGGGATTGACTCTCACGAACCATAAAATGAAAAGACCTGGAATATTAAAGGACAACCAAGAATCAACCTAAATCCCACAAAATACCTAGAAGATAAAGGAGAGATGACAAATGATTGTAGAAAAAAATGGACTGAGGAAAAAATGAAAGGATAGAGTTTATGTTCGACTCACTACCAATGGAAGTAAGCATTGCGGACATAAATGCTTGTGAAACAATATTCAGGAAAGGGTGACAATGCCTACATTGAAATTGATAATATGGTTAAGTGTTGGAAGAAATGTGGACTTGCGGACGTGCGGACCTACTAGCAATAGAAAAGTTATGGGGAGTAAGTAAATCCGCTCTGTAATGAGAAATATGTCTAAGTATGAAAATAAGTGAAAAGTGGAAAGTGATTGTGGACTTGCGATCTTGTGAAGGTGGAGACCTAAGAAAGAGTTAAGGGATGGTAAGTAGCTTCACATCTTCATTTCTTGAAATTGACTAAGTACCAAGAGAAAATGGAAGAAGAAATAAAGTAGAGTGTTTTGGTGAGTGCGGGGTTGTGGACCTGGGTAATTAAGAAAGAGTTTAAGAATTTTTATGTAGCTTTGCATTTACATTTTCAGAAAATGACTAAGTGCTTGGAAAAGTTTTTGATGTAAGATAAAAGAGAAAAGTAGGCTAAGAAAAGTTTAAAACAAATCCTAACAATAACTACATAATAATACTAGATTGGTCTAAGAAAAGGGATCAACACCTACCCTCCTTTGGATTTGAACCTCTAATCTACGAGAAGGAAACACATGTTCTTAACCATTATGCCCACTCAAGTTGTGCATGCATATTTATACATCAATTTAATTATTAACAAATTTATGTTGTATGACATATAAGATTAATAATATTTTTTAATTTTATAAATTACAATTGGTAAGTTCATAGTAATTATTCATATTCACAATAAAATTACAAATTGTTGGGGGTTAGGTTGTACAAATGAGATCCTACCATCCAAAGTCCAAAAATATAGATGCCTTTTGTTCTTATGTTTATGAGCAAGCCTACTGCTTTATTTAGAATTTTATCTAACTATGTTATGATATATTGTAAACACAAATAGTAATTGTTTTTTCTAATTCTAAGCATTTTCCCAAAGAGGCTATAACTTAATCAATTTACATAAATAGAGAGTGCAACTGCACCATAAAATATAGGTTTGGGGTCAATGCTTTGAGTTTGAGTCCAAAGCAATAAGAGTGCCTAGGGTGCCTCCTACCTCCCTAGCCCGACTTATGTCCTCTAGCTCCATTTCATTATGTTCTCTATCTTGTTGGTCTACTTTCCCTGGTTCCTCTACATTAGTCTCCTCTTTTCCCAACTCAATTCCCTAGATAGCATTACTTAAGATGTCATACTTGGAGTCCAATTGGTCTATCCTTTGATTAAGTGCATCCTCTTTCTAACGTTCCCCATCTTAACCATGGAACATTACTTGCAAAAAAATACACATAAAATCGAAAATTGTCTTGCTAACTCATTTCTTGTAACTTACCAGTTACAATTATACACATATTTTACTAGATTATGATACCCATAATTAAATGCATCTACAACATTCTAAATTAACATGAATGAAACTAATAAATCATCTACGACAACATATAAAACCATTCTCATACACAGGATAAAATGCACAATGATAAAACTCATAAGAAAACTTAGAAATTAGATAAACACTTATCTTTCAAAACATTTTTGCAACCAACTGCTTGAAGAAGTACGTTCCACTCAACCATAGACTTGCTTCTTCAAATATCAATAGCAAGTCACCCCAGATCTAAGGCTAGGAATCCACAAGAGAAGGGTGACTCTCACAATGCACTCACAACTCAATATCCCACAACCCACTGGTATTATCCTATAACTATCCCAAATTTCCTCCATATCTCTTCCTCTTGACCTTCCCAACCCAAGGAATGTATACCCTCAACGCTCTCAGTCCATCGGGCATCCCATTCATTTATCGGGGTCTCTCTATTACATGTAACTAGTAATCTCTCAAGGTAAATCATTGTTAGGAAAACAACAACAAACACTTGGTGTTACAATGAAACTCACACAAGAGTTCACTCTTCAGGACCGACAACCTACCTCTTTAATATTAAGCTCCAAAATGCTCCAAAAATGCTAAAACATGCTCCAAAATTTGTGTAGACTTCTTGGTCTAGCTCCAGTTCCCTTCTTTCCTGCTCTCTTCTTGTTGTTCATGTCAAAAACTAAATGTGTAAAACCTACCTATTCTCCCCCATACAAATTTCCTCTATTTTCCCAAGACAGACGAATGCTCACTCTACCTAATGTTGATTGTACTATGACCCCATGCTCCCCAATAACTATGGGATGTGACTCTCACACCCACCCTCTTACATTATTTTAATGATTGGGCTCTCATACACTCAAACATAAATAGAAGTAATCCCCAATGATAATAAAATTTAGGAAAATTGGTTGAATTAATAGCCATAAAACATTCCCCTTGGGCCCCTCTCAGGGATTCTCTTCTCTTTTGGAAAACTCATCTCCCATCTATGTCCATATCCCCCAACAACTGGCAACACATTATATTTATTAAAATTCATAAAATGCATTCTGCATATTACATCGTTTGGCCATAACCACAATCATATCTACATTATGCATTAAATAAAATGGGGATTATAATGGGGATGTTATATTCCCCCTCCCCTACAATTGTGCACCATCCTCGGTGCATAATACCATGCCAAAATACATATACAAATTACAACATAATATTTATAAATATAAAATTTTGAAATTTGTTTACTTCTCCAACAATAGTCCCAACCAAAAATATCTCATTCTTCTCAACCTGTTGACCCAAGGAATGCACCCCCTTCACTGCCTTTAGTCTAGCGGGCTACACCGTTCTTTTATCAAAGCTATCAGTGCAAGTGACCAAACATTTTGAGATATGGATCCATAACTTGTTGATCTATATTCGTTGATCAACGTTGGTATATACATATCCATCCTTAGTCTAATTATTTTCTTCCTATGTTCCTTGTATATTCTTTACTTAGTCATTTTTCTCTTTGAAATGCAAGTTGTGGATCGGGCTACTATCAAGTCCGTAGGTCCACAAACTTGCAAACCCGCAAGTCTATACTTAGTCGTTTTTTCTTACTTCACAATCCTGACACTTAGTCATGTTTATGTGTTGCAGGAATCCCATTTCGGGATACTAATCCACCCTATCTCACAAATGCTCGTGTCTCACAACCCGCAAATGCACAACACTCAAAATGACCCCTTCTATTTTTTTCTCATGTATAATGCATTGCTTACCTTTTCATACTTAGACAATTTTCTTGAATGTGGATGCAGGACAACCTTCCACTCCATTTACCTTTTTCCCAAGACATGTAGTCCTACAACCCACAATCTCATGTCCTCAAAAACCACCCATCCACTTCTACAACCCGTAAAATCCACTTTTTCTTATACTTAGTTTATTTTACCATTGCAGATGTGAGAGTCCCTCCTTCTCATCTTTCTGACTCTCTATAACCACATTTTTGCATCCCGCAATCCCCCACTCATCATATTTCACTTTTCATTTCCCACTTTGCACTTCCATACTTAACCATTTTCATGTTTCCCAACATTACATCACCATGGAATTATTTATTCTCACCTTAGAAAGATTATGAAGATCATAGAAAATATGATCTTTGTATAGATATGACCATCCTCAACTACCTTGAAAATTTCCCATTCAAGGATTTTGATGATGAATGATATGGAAAATATTGTTTAATAAAAACAACTTTACAACATTAGAGCAACTGCGCATGAGGACCTAACAAATATTTCCTAAAACTGTAACTTGATACGATGTTGTTTTCAAAATAATAATTTATCCATATATAACTCAATATTTAACATTGATTTTATTACACAAAAATGCTTAAACATATTTTTCTTAATTTGAATTTTTGACTTTCATGCCTAAACATATTTTTCTTAATTTGAATTTTTGAAGAACATGACAAAATCAATTTCCTATCCATGATCAATTCAATATCCTATCCATGATCAATGGAAAGATCAAATCAAATAATTGAAATGTAATACAACTATATGATACTAAAAAGTACTACAAAATATAAAACGATTATAATTATTCACCACGCAAAAAGTTGTGCATGAGGGTTTGTAAAACAATTTAATTATTAACAAGTTTATGATGTGTGACAAAGGATTTTATAATATTTCTTATAAATTGCTTGGATTATTAACAAGTTAATGATGCGTGATATAGGATGTTATAGTATTTTTGATAAATTGCTTAGTTTTGTTTAGTTTGTGAATATTTGTTTAGTTTAGTTAAGAGTTTATGGTTAAGTCAATATTTCAATAATAATAATTAGTTTATTAAGAGAAAGTATGTTACATAGTGGATATTTGAATCTAGGTAAGGGAGAAAATAACTTTTTCTCTTAGCCACTCGAGTTACATTCAATTGACAATTTGTGAGTACTTGTAAATGGTTTTGTTTAATTGGTGAGGAGTTAGGATAAGTTATATTTATAATGTTTTAATTTTTTATTTTTATTTTGTGTGTTATCTTACCTTGAGGGTTTGTCCATGATACCATATAAGTTTCAACATACCATGATCCTTATGTCAACAGGGGTAGCCACAAGGGAGTGATATCTCATGCTAGCATAATGGTTGATTGGTTGTGGTGTTATCTTACACTGGTTATGTGGGGTTGTCTATGTATCATATACGTTTCAACATACCATGATTATTATGTCAATGGGGGTCACCACAAGGGAGTGATGTCTCCTACTAACATAGTGGTTGATTGGTTGTCGGGTGAGTATGTTTGCTTGTTTAACCTTCTCCTCCTCCTTTACGGACATGTTATGTGGGAGTGTATGTGAAAAACAATAGTGAAATATGCTTATTTTATCCAGGGTATTTTTTAAGGATTCAAATATTATACCTATGTATAATACTATAAGCGATTATTTTGGTTTGAAAAATCATACATATAATCTATTGGCGAATATTCAATAAAAACCATACAATTTACTATTAAAACTTGTAATTTTTTTGTGAATATTATCAATTTAATCATATTTATGTTAAAAAATAGGTGAATTTTTAATCACAAAAGGGAACTTTAAATTATTTAATTTTATTGATACCATGTCAAGATAGGTTTATGAGATTAAAATAATTTATATTATTTTTAGTATAATTAAGTGTTCCATTTACACTTGATGTTTAGTGCTTTTAACCTTGACTTGTATTTCCTAGGAATTTTTCCTTTACCTATTCATAGTAAGCACTTTAACCTTGGTCCCTAGAACTCAATGATTTACTAACCTTGATTCTTGATGCACAACACTTTAACCTCGAGTCCCAACCCTTGTCACTTTTCCCATGAACCCAATACTTAGTGTTTCTTTGTTAACACTTAACACTTTAATCTTAATGGCCAAACCTTGAGAATTCATGTTTAACTTCTAACACAACAAATTATAAATCACTCCTAATACTTAACATTTTACCATTGACATTTAATACTTAGGATTTTTATTATTAACACCTAATATTAATTTACATCTGATAGCCAATATTGTTTAGTACTTTATCCAATATAACAAATAACACTTAACAATTTATCCTTGACTTCTAACACTTAATTCTTCACCTTTAATAGCTAAAGCTTAAACCCTTATCCCCTTCTACAAATTAAGACACTTAAGCACTCAACTCTTTAACACTTTACTTTTAACCTTTTAAAATATTTAATTCTTTACCCTTAACCCCTAATAATTAGTGTTTCATTCTCGATTCTTAATAGCCCATATTTACCCCCTTTAACCTCTAACATTATATATTCTACCGTATCTTAACTCCTACTAATACTTAACACATAACCATAACCCTATATAACCCTATGTCCTTTATCTTTATTATTACAAAATAAATTAAAACTTTTAATAAAAATTTCTTAAAATTCAAAATAATTTTAATACTTAACACATAACTCATAACCCTATGTCTTTTTTATTATTGCAAAATAATTTATTTTTTTAATAAAAAAATATTAAAATTCAAAATACTTTTAACATTCCTTCATATTCTTAATAATAAAAATTTAAAATAAATATTAAAATATTAATAAAAATTGAAAACAACATGTTTTCTTTTGTTTTTATATATAATTCTAAACATCATAATAATACAAATATACAAATTTTAAGTTAAGGAGAA
Organism: Picea engelmannii; assembly: GCA_009831015.1. Lineage (NCBI taxonomy): Eukaryota > Viridiplantae > Streptophyta > Pinopsida > Pinales > Pinaceae > Picea > Picea engelmannii. The sequence continues at coordinate 1,316,715 of ML787316.1, forward strand.
TAAAAAAAATTAACTAATAAATTTATTTTATTTAGAAGCCAATATATTGTGAAATACATTTTTTAATAATCTTATTAAAACAATTATATATATATATATATATATATATTAGTTTTTCTAGGTAAGAGGTTAAATTGCAATCGAATGTAGTATTTAGTTTTATGTAATTAAGGTTAAATGTTACTAAAAGTACATGATGTATTAAAGATAGCTTTAGCTAAGGAATACTTGCTTTCTTACCAATACTATTTAGATCAAAATCAATTTTTAGTCTTAAATTAAAACCTAAAACTATAAACTCTTCTTTTTCACATATACTAAAATAGGTTAACAACCCAAACTCAAAAACATTTATCCATAAATTTGACTTATCCAAATATTTAATACTTCTATTTACATTTAATTATAAAACCAAAATTATTTCAGTGAAAAAAAATAACTTCTACCATATAAATATTTAACTATTTATTCATATCTTTGAAATTCTACCATGTAAATATTTAATTGTTTATTCATATCTTTGAAATTCTAAGTCAAGGGGTTATGAAGATCAAAATAGCTGTATAAATATGACCATCCTCATCCGCAACTTGCACAAAAATAGCCAACAAATCTTTCCAAAAAAATCCAACAACTTGACACGATGATGTTTTCAAAATAAAGCTTTTAATAGTAATTTATCCTTATCGAGACACAATTCTCTTAGTAATTTCAATTCTATTAGACATGTTTTTCTTAATTTAATGTTTTGACTATGAAAAGAAAATCAATTTCCTACGGATCAACATAAAGTCTGCAAGAATCAAAAGGAAAATCAAATCAAATAATTGAAATATAATAAAACTCAACCTAAAGTTAAAAACTATTGTATATGATACTTAAAAACTACTGAAAAATATAAAACGATGAAACTATAGACCATGAAAAACGTTCTGCAAGTGGAGTTGTACATCAATTTAATTATTAACAAGTTTATGAGATTTGTACATCAATTTAATTATTAACAAGTTTATGATCTATGACATAGAGTTTTATCATATTTTTTAATTTTGTAAATTGTAGTTGGTTTGTAATTTTTATATTATTTTTTAATTAATAACTTTAATCTATAATTAATTAATTAAATCCGACAATGCTTAAAGTTTTTACAAGGTTTAATTATTTACTCAAGGTTTTTTAGGCCACCTAGATTCATTGATTCGATTTTTATTTTCGCGACGTGCCCTTCAAGACGCACTCTGTGCTCCAAGGGTGTCACTTTCCTTTAATTGGTTTAGGTAGTTGTCCAACCCTTGGAGTCAACACTCCATTTGGGCAACCTTGTGAGAGACTAAGAGCTTCTAAGGAATAACAACCCCACCTTATTGTGCATCCCTTATAAATATTCGTGAGCGACTGTCTCAGTCTTCCCTCATGACATCGTGGACCTATCGAACTAGGTAATCATTAACCTACAATTTGAGCCACGTCGAGAGTGCTAGTAGGCTGTGACGGGGAATCTGCCACACCTCTCCCTCAATATTTGGTCTACGTGCATGGCCCCTTTACTCCTTATGTGAGTCGGATTAGCAAGCATTCGTCAGTGTGCATCCATTAAAAAAACATTGTCAATGACCCATATACAACATCATAATACAATCGATCATATGTCACATATGCATAAATGAAATACTCAAACCAATAAAATCCACTCCCTGACTCAATCCGGAGTCCAAGGAGGTCCATTTATGCCATCGGCATCCACAATCCGTCAAGTGTCCTGCAAACTCAGGGAAAACTCGTCAATAGCATCTATCAATACATATATATCAAATAAAATTAAATCAAAACCGTCAACATAATCATAAAAATTCATCAGCGAAACAGATAACCATGTACTATAACTGGATCACTTGCATGCAAGTGTCCTCAAAGAATAAGTCGATAACATGTTCTCGCTAGAGAGGATAGTTACACATAAACCTAATACTTAGTGTTTCTTTCTTGACCCTTAACACTTAATACTTTAAGTTTAATGGTCAAACCTTAAAAAACTCATGCTTAACTTCGAACACAACAAATTACAAATCACTCCTAATACATAGCAATTTACTATTGACATTTAATAGTTAATATTTTTATTATTAACATCTAATATTAATTTGCATTTAATAGTCAATATTATTTCATGTTATATCCATAACACATAACACTTAACAATTTACCCTTGACCTCTAACACTTAATTCCTCATCTTTGGTGTCCAAAACTTAAACCCTTAACTCCTACGGAAAATTAACACAATTAAGCACTCAACTCTTTAACACTTTATTTTTAAAATCTTAAATGCTTTATCCTTCACCCTTAATAATTAATGTTTCAGTCTGGTTCTTAGCACTCCATACTTTTCCCTTGAACCCGTTCTACCTTATCTTAACCCCTACTAATGCTTAACACAACTCATAACCCTATGCTTTTATCTTTATTTTATCTTTATTATTACTAAATAAATTAAAAATATATTAAAATATCAAATACCAAATACTTTTAACATTCCTTCTTAAAAAAATCCTTATTAGTCCCTACCGTAGGCATAGAGGCACTATAGCGATTGATAAATCGTTGACCTGGCATTAGCTTGTGCATTGACCAGAAATATTTCCCTATTGTCTATTGTTGGAACAAGGGAAGTGAAAACATCGATTTTTATATAATAAAAAGTATCATGTTTGTTAAGATCTGATTGGACAAAGGATTGGAGGTCTTATTCCTGCCTTCGCTATTCCCAATGTAAAATATGTTTGCATTTCCAAAGTATTTGGTAGTATATGGTCTTTTTTGAATCATAAATTTTGTTATGCTTTCGTCGAAGGTGGATTAATGCTACCATTAATTCGAATGTTTGGTTTAGCATTTTATGCTAGGTAAATTTATGGCAATGTTTGATATGGTAGCATATCCAAAATTTGGCTTTGCAATACATTCTCTGGTGTTCGAACTATTGTTACAAAAAATATATGAATTTATTTGGGATATGTCAGAGACCTGCCACATTGAATTTTTTTCTTAAATGTTTACAATGCATTTCTGACAGACTTAAATGTTTACCTAACAGGCTTGGTAGTGTTGAATGGTTACTTAACAGGCTTGTTACAAGACATTTTCTTCCGTTTTTAAAATTTATATGCTCCAACAGCATTGCTGGTCCACTGGTCCATGCTTGCTTTTTTCATGGCACTGATTTCTTATTTACATGTTCTCGTTGTTCTTGCTTGCCTATTCGTGTTGTTGCAGTGTTCACATTTGGGTTTCTACAGTCGCGATTGGAAGAGCCTCATTCCTGGGGGGGTGGTTGTTGCTTGTTCCTTTCTTCGTTGTATGTTGTTTATTGTTGCTTGATTCGACTTTGCAGGGTTCCGGTCCTACGCCTGCACTTAGGCCTTTTGGTGCTTCTTGGCTAGGTTCTTATTTGGTGCTTTTTCTTCTTTGCCTAGGATTTGTAATGTTGGGATGATGCATTTACGGTTGGATCTCTGGTTAATTTTGTTTGCACTTCGGTTTCCATAGAATACTATTAAGATAAAATAACAGACTAAATATTTGCAGGCGATGTAAATTGCATTTGTTACGCGTTGAAACATAGTTTGTCGACCTCAAAATATATTTCATAATTGCCAATGCGTTTTCCATGGATTTTGTGTTACTATGGTTTCATAGTTATGAGAGTGCCTTTTGTTGTGTGGGAGATATAATTGTTCTCTTCCTTTTACTTTCCTGTTGTAAACTGCGTTCGACTCTAGTTTGTCGTGTTTCTATGGTCATTCCGAGCGACCGTCATTTGGTTGTGTACTTAGCCAGTTTTATGAACGCAGCTTCGCGAATAGGTTCTATTGAACTATGACAGGTTGTGTTTGGTGTATACATTAGCTTTGTCGAATCATTTTTCTTTAAAATAAGGCCTCCTGGACATAAGAGAATGCAATTTATGAAATTATAGGTTTCCTGGACAACATAGGTTAATGATCGCAGCTTCTCAGGGTGGTGGGATGAACATTGGGCTTATTAAGATAAAATAACAGAGTAAAGAAATGAAGACGATGTTAATTGCATCTGTTACACTTTGAAGCAGAGTTTTTCGAGCTCAAAATATATTTCATAGTTGTCGGTTCTTTTTCCATGGATTTTGTGTTACTACGGTTTCATAATTATGAAATTGACTTTTGTTGTGTGGGAGATATAGTTGTTCTCTCACTTTTACTTTCCTATTGTATACGGTGTTTGACTCTAGTTTATCGTACTTCTGTGGTCATTCCAAGCGACTATAGTTCAGTTGCATACTATGATAGGTCGTGTGTTGTGTATACATTAGCTTTCCCGAATTAGTTTTCTTTAAAAAAAATCCTCCTTGACAGAAGAGAATGTAATTTATGAAGTTATAGGTTTCCTGACTAAAATAGGTTAATGATCACGGGTTCTCGGGGTGGCGGGATGAAAATTGGGATTCTGTTGTTCTATGCCCTGCAAATAGCATGGAGAGTTCCATGATCATTCCAACCGACCGTCGTTCGGTTGCATACTTAGCCAGTTTTATGGATGTGGCTTGGCAGATAGGTGGTATCAAACTATGGTGTATACACTAGCATTTCCAAATTATTTTTCTTTAAATAAAGGGCTCCTGGATAGAAGACATTGAAATTTATCAAATTATAGGTTCCTGGACAACATAAATTAAACATAGGAAATATGTAATTTTATAAAGTAGATATATAAAGCATGCACGGAGCCCTCGTCCCATACTTAGCCAGTTTTTGCATCGCGGGTTCTCGGGGTGGGCGGATGAAAATTAAGAATCAGAGAGTTCCCCGATATACAAATTGACCATCGGACTTGCGGACTATTTGAATATGAAGGCCATCATGTCCAAAATAATTAACATTGTCGAAATAGTTTATTTTACGTACATCGTTTTACATACCCTGGTGGACAAAAAAACACAAAAAAAAATAGTAAGCATTTTTTGGATCACGGGTTCTCGGGGTGGCAGGCTCTAACTTCGGCCACTGTTGTTTTGTGTCCTACAAATAGCACAGATAGTTCTGCGATATACAAATAGACAATCGGACTTGCGGACTATTTGAATTTCAGGGGCTCATTTGCAAAAAAGATAGCATTCTCGAATTAATTTTCTTTACGTACGTTCTACATACACTCGTCGACAAAAACAAAAAAATAGTAGTAACGTTTGTTACATAGGGCTCCATCCCTGCTACATTCTGCGCTTACCAATACACATTAAATATGCTTTCAAAAGTCAAAATCGACCAGACAGGTTCGAAAAGATGGGCTTTAATAACTAGAAAGCTTGAGGACATTTCCCATTCAAATAAATAGACAGGCTAATATTCAAACCTTCCTTGTTTTTTATTTTGAACAGGCAGGGAAAGCTGAAGACTCAAACACGACGTAGTTCCGCGTTTATTAGATACTCAATTCACATTCTTGCTATGGCTTCTGCCAATGAGTTGTCCATCATATATGACCTTCCTTCTAGGTTGTCAGATGTTTTTTCCCCTTTACTCAAATAATAAAAATGTCATTGAATTTGAAGAACATTGAGTACTAAAGTGCCTTACCTATGAAAGTGCCTTTTTGCCTGCATTTTGAATTTGCGATTTTTTTTTTTTTTTTTGCTTCTACGGTTTTAGTTTTCTTAAAAGCTTCGGCATAGTTCACGAACGTGTCGCCCACAGAGAAATTGATGCCATGTCCCTCTTTAATATTGTGCATTTAGAAATGATGGGCTTTAATAACTCAAAAGATCGAGGACATTTCCCATTAAAATGAATAGACAGACGAATATTATGGGATCTGGTAATTTCTTTTTACCTGCATAGCTTCAACATAGTTCACGAACGTGTCGCCCACAGAGGCCTTCACGTCATGTCCCTCTTTAATATTGTACATTTCGAAATGATGGGCTTTAATAACTAGAAATCTCAAGAACATCTTCCATTAAAATGAGTAGACATCTAAATATTATGGGATCTGGTAATTTCGTTTTGCTTGCATTTTGAATTTGCGAAAATACTTTTTATTTTATTTTTTTTGCTTGTGCAATTTTAGTTTTCTTAAAAGATTCAGCATAGTTCATGAACGTGTGACCTACAAAGGCCTTGACGTCATGTCCCTATTTAATATTGTGCATATCTTAGATGTCAGATTTGAGAATCTGCTCGGATATGGGAATTTTAATACGTGCTGCTAGTCACTATTCAGCATACAAATTCAAAAAGATTGGCATTAATAACTGAAAATATCAAGAACATCTGTCATTAAAACGAATCAACACAAAATGTATGGAAGACCATCCAACCTTGCTTTTAAATACTTATTGTCATTTCTCTCTATCATCAGAGAGTTGTACTTTAGGGTGCCTTCGTTCTAATGTTCCTGGTCATGGACATGTAAGACAACTTAGAGATGCGATTGAGGGGCAGATGAAAGAAGAGAGACTGGTTTTATGTGACGTGAGATTTGAGTAAAAAAAAACTCTATTATACAAGACAAACTCAGAGAGGACGAAAAAAAAAGAACAAGTATGTTTGGTGTTCTCCCTGTGTTCGATGCTTTGGTTGGCTGAAAAGGCTACCTGGAAATTTGTTTGTTGAACTTCTTTGTTTTGTTGCTAGGAAGTGTAATGGATTTTTAGGTCACTTGCAATATAGTTCTTCATTTAAGTAAATAGCTTCTTCCAACAACATAGATTTTTCCACTGTATAGAATTGTAGAGATCGCACAAGTATTTGTCTTCCTCAGAGGCTGGTAAGAGAATCTGTATGGGTGGATAAAATGACATATTATCACTACAAGAGTTTCTATTTCATAATTTGATGGCCTGCATGTGGCTCTAGTAGCCGACTTGACAAAAAGCCATGTTCTTTGTCAAAGTTTGTTCGGTTTCCTCTAGATGTAGTTGCAGAGTCCACATATTAGGCGTCACCTCTAAACATTCCAGACCTTTCTGTGGGCTGCCATACCTCCCCCGCTATGAGGAAAGATATATTCTAATGCCATCTGCAACATTTGATACACTTTCTAGACCTGTGCTGGTGCATTCTGCAGCATTTGATGCACTTGCCACACCTCAGCTACCCGAATAAGTTATGTACCTCAACAGATTTTCATTTTGCATCTGGGTTGGATGTTTCTTCCAATTTACTGTAATAAAGAAAAAAAATTCCACATACAAATCCTCAGGCAGGCTTCTTAACCAAATAGACAATCGAATACAGGGAGAATATGAGTCACTATATACTTGAATTTTTTTCCCCTGCCTTAACTATTGTGACATAAAATGACTCCATTCACTTTGAAATCGGCCTGAATCACATTTCCAAGTTGTCTCGAATGTGAATGCTCAGGAACATTACAAATAAAACACCTTAAACCCAAACTTTTCGACGGCAGAAGGAAATTAATACTTGACAAAGAATGGAATGTTGAATAAGAAGCCATTGCAAGCAATCCATATCTGGAAGAAACAAGGTATTGAAAAAACTGGGATAGATGTACTTCGCAGCACCGATTAAGTACAAAACCCAAAATTGATATTCAACTAGTTTTTTACGAATAAAGAGTTTGAACGTCAAGAAAAGTGTGAAGAAGCTTCATCAATGTACATATCTTTAATTGGTCAATGACAGGAAAAATCACAATCGTTGTCGCAAATAGCCTCAACTTTATTTTGTAACACATCTTATTTGAATACATAATAATTTCAGTTTATTTCTTAATAGTATTTTCCAATTTCTGGTATTTGTTTTAATTGGATTTTGTACCTTCTTCCCCTGTGTTGTTAAACATGAAGGACAAGCTTTTGTTTCTGCTGCTCACTACTTCAATCTAAATAAAACCTAGTATGTTCTTTCTTTACATTTTACATTTAAAAATATTTTTTCATAGGCCATACTTATGTGGCGTCGGCTCTGTATTTAAAGAAAGAAATTGGAGGACGCGTTTTGCTCCCATTCTTTGGGTTCCGTAAATAGAATGAATTCATGAGTTACAATAGGGCAGTTGAACTGTTGACGCAATGTTCTTGTGAAGTATGTTGGATATATTGCAGCTTGTTCTATTTGATAATATCCATGCATATATACTAATATCAGTACTATTGGAAAAAATACAGAAAACTTCCTCTTCGACAAAGCTTAGGAAATTATGTTTGGGTTTGCAATATTAAAGAAATATGTCCATTGTTCCTTCATATACATCTTGCAGCCTAGGAACTTCCATAGTTTGCAATTTATGCTTTAATTACTTAAATTCACAACAAATTTTGATTGCCTTTAATTTAATTTAGATACTGATGTTTATGGAGAGTCGTTGTTTGCTAATGTCATTGAAACGAATACAAGATGAATAGATGATAAGGAATTTATGTTGTTGATACCACAATGCAAATTCATGTTTCTTGTTGCGCTATGTACATCTTGCAGTCAAAATTTTCTTGGTTTCAATGAAATTTGCAAGTTGAAGAGGATCTTGCAAATTGGGAGATCATTTTCATTTGAAACAAAAACAATCCATTAATATATATTAGTATGAATACTATTCAGATAAATACGTAAACTTTCTCCATTGATAGATACTAGTATGAATATTATTGAAATAGATATCAAAATTTTGTCTTGGCCAATACTTAGCCAGTTATCTGGACACCAGGCCCCGGGTTCGTGGTATCCAACACCTATGTCCCCTGTTTCTTCATATACATGTTGCAGTCAAAGAACTTCAATGATGTGCACTTAATTATTTTACTAGTGAGAAGCCAATAGAGGTTCGAAAACATTGCCATTAATAAACGAAAAAAATTAAAAAAATCTCGACTCTCAGATAATTATCTCTTTTCCCATTTTTATTTTCCCGTCCATTATGGCTTTTTGGTTTTATACTTAGTCATCTTTCTATGTATGGCGGGCTAACATGTCTTCATCTCAATCTAAATCCTCGCAAGACAGATCCGACCGACCGTTGTTCCATTCCATACTTAGCCAATTTTATGCCCGCCGCTGTGGGGGCAGTGCTTGCGAGCCCAACTGCTTATCGTTCTGCTATATACATCTTGCACTGAAAACATCTGTGATCTACAATTCTACCATGGGTTCCTCGTATACATTAACTTCGTTCAAAGTATCTGTTACTAATTTGCATCCCTAGCAACTTCACGTCCTTCCTAACATACATCAACAATGGTCTTACCAGTGACAAGTGGACACAGTGGTACAAAAGATACTTCCATGATCTGCAATTCATGCCTTAACATCTCCATCTATATCCTCGCACGATGGATCCGACTGACCACTGTTCCTTTTCATACTTAGCCAATTTTATGCCCGTCACTATGGGGATGGCACTTGCGAAACGAGTTTCTTATCGTTCCTCTATATACATCTTCCACTCAAAACATCTGTGATCTACAATTCCACCACGGTTTCCTTGTATACATTAATTTCATTCAAAGTATCTGTTGCTTATTTCCATCCCCATCAACTTCGTGTCCTTCTTGATATACATCAACAATGATCTTACTAGTGGCAAGTGGACATAGTGGTACGAAATATACTTCCATGATATTCACTTTATGCATTAATTGGTGAGAAATCAGTAGGGATTCGCAAGCATTTGCATTAATAAGAAAACACTAGATTTTCTTCTGCGAGATACTTGGTTCTTTTTCCCTTCTCTTCTTTCCATGTATTATCTAGAATTCCACTGTGAACTTCTCCATCCCTTTTCCCTTATTTTTTTCCTGTGTATTATGGGACTATAAAATAGGGACATGATATTTTATAGAACATGTACAAATTTTGCATTCCATACCTCACGACATTTTGGATCGCAGTTTCTCAGTTGGGTGGGCACGCTCAAAATTGAGCCTCCATTGTTCCATGCCCTACAAATAGCACCCCGAGTTCCACGATATACAAATTGACAAGCGCACCTGTGGACTGGCTAACTCAACATTGCACTTCTATTGTTCTGTGTCCTCCAAACAACGCTCCCAGTTCCGCGATATAGAAATTGACACACGGAGTGAAGGACTAGCGGGGTGGAGATTTCCATTGTTTACGGATGCTAATCCCTATGAAGTATCGAACAATATCTAAAAAAAAAATTAGTTTTTATTTTTTCCCTGTATAACAGTATCTAAAATTTTATTTTGAATACTAAAATAACTCTTAGTAGTGACAACTAGACACAGAGGTATGAATCAGTTTGGATTGCACTCTCCACAATATACAAATTGACTACCGGATTCTGACATCGTCCGCTCTTCCATGTTACAGATTATGTATTCCAATGTTTGGAGCAATATAATTAGAAGGTTCGGGCCTCGCCTCCTTTGCAGACACTTTCTCAGCCTGTTTTGGATCCTCCTGTTTCCCAATTCATGAAATATGCAGCTCCAACATTGGCAGGTTGACATATGTTTATCTCCATCTATATAATCAGACAACAAATCCTACCGATTGTTATTTCTTTGGATGCTTTCGATATGTTTCTCCATTATATACATATTCCACTCTAAATTTCCGTGATCTACAATTCCACTGCTAACTACTCCGTTCTTTTTCCCTTTTTTTCTTCTCATGTATTATGGGACTATAAAGTATGGACATGATATATTATAGAGCATGTACTAATTCCCATGATATTTTATAGAGCATGTACAAATTCCACATTCGATATCTAGCGACGTTTTGGATCGTGGGTTCTCGAGCGGGTGGGCTCAAACTTGGACCTTCATTGTTTTGTGGCCTACAAATAGCACCCGTAGTTCCGTGATATACAAATTGACAAGCGAACCTGTGGAGTGGCTGAATCAACATTGCACTTCCATTGTATTGTGTCTTCCAAACAGTGGTCGCACTTCTGTGATATACAAATTGACACATGAAATGCAGGACTGGCGGGGTGGATATTGCCATTATTTATGGATGCTAATCCTTATGAACTATCTAACAGTATCTAAAAAATTATTTTGAATACAAAATTAGCTCTTAGTACTGACAACTAGACACAAAGGTACGAAACAGTTGGGATTGAACTCTCCGCAATATACAAATTGACTATTGGATTCTGACATCGTCTGCTCTTCCGTGTTACAGATTGTGCATTCAAATGTTCGGAGCGATAAAATTAGAAGGTCCAGGCCTCGCCTCCTTTGTAGACACCTTCTCACCCTGTTTTGGATTCTCCTGTTGTCAGGTTCATGAAATCTACAATTCCAGTGCGATCACTCTACCACTGCTCATAAATTTTTCAAAGTATCTCTTGCTACTTTCCATCCCCACTAACCATGTGCTTCCGGCTATCCTACAATATCCTTTTCGTTTTTATGCGTATTGCACTCAAAAAGTTCCAAGACATACAATTTGACCCTCGCGCCCTCACCCTCAACGCTTGTACATTGAAACCCTATTTTGTAACTGTCTTTTTTCCCCTGCCCGCGACCTTCGTACTTTCTTACTATGCGATTAGAAACCTTTCATGCTAATAGATGACCATGCAGGAACCGTCAACATTTTCATTAATGGCCGAAAACCTTCAGGAGATATCCCATTATTACGCATTAAACCAAGATGTGTGGAGAGTTATTTTGTCCCTTCTGATTGCTCATCTCCAACACACGTCCTCGTGTTGGGACGCTAAAGGAATATACAATGCTTAATTGCTCATTGCAATATCCAACGTGTTGGTATTTCTATGTATGCAATTAGTACTATTTAATGTTAACAACACATCATGCAACAACCGTCCAAATTGTCATTAATCAATGAAAGTCTCAAGGACATCTCCCATTCACATGCTTTCGAGCAAAATTTGTGCAGGGTTATATTATCCCTTCCAACTTTTCATTTCATTCATTAGCTGGAACAAATAAATGTTCTTGTAGACTTATGGCACCAGGTCGACAACAATGTTTTGGAGATACAGTAAATATGTTCGCACAAGAGGACCAAAGATTTCAGTGGGTCAGGGCATACTTTTAATATTCACTCGTTCCACCCAAAACGAAGTGATTTGGACCTCTGGAATCACTCGTGCAGGTTGCATTCCTAAGGTTTTTGACTCTAAGGAGGTGGTCTCTTGATGTACCAAAAAATATATTACAGGCCAAAGAATTATTCCACTACGCGACCATACTCTTGTTTCTTTGTCGCCTCGGTTCTTCCGCGAGATGTTAAAATTGTCGAACCCAACATTGACGTTCAAAGGACAAGAATGCAAACAGTTTCTAGAAAAACATCATAATGAGTTGGACATATTAGAGGACTTCCTCGAAGACCTGACAATAGTTCCTGAAGATATCACAAGGCTGCAAGTAAGTTCCTTTAGAAATCCATTTTGGGAAATTTCTTGGCCGGTTACAAGAATAACGGGACAGGCATCCACAACAAGCATTTCCCATATAATTATTTATATTTTGTATTTCACAGCCAAGGAAAAATACATTTTCGATTATGGGAAGCTAATTTCGATTGAGCTCTACTCCCAGTTGTCATGATTCAAAGAATTGAATAAATTTAATATGTCATTCTACTTGATTTTCACAATTGTGTATTGTTGTCCGTTTCCAAAACTTTCTCTTTCCAATAAAATAAACTGTGGATTCGACCCAGTAACATTCTAGCATGAGGCCATGTGGATACACAAGGCCTCCCATTGTTTTTATGAGGTTTTTAATGGCTTTGTCTCAGTTTTCAAAGATTTATTGTTAGGCAAGGATGCTATGCGGATGTCTGGCCAGGAAACCAAGTTTTTGAACAGGAAGTGCACACTTGAGAAAGAGGAAAATCACAGTGTCCTCATGGTCTTTGGCTCTAAGGAAAATCATGCCTTCCTTCCATGCCACATCACATACAAGATGTTTTTTGCAGAAATAGCAAGGAAAGACAACCACTGGTTGCATTTTTTCCATGACAAGAAAAAAAAATAGTCCATTCCTTTGCCCTAAAAAGTTGGAGACTTCGTGTGCAGAATCATCAACAATATTGACGAGTTTGCCACCCATTTCAAGAAATTGAACCTAAAATATGTTGAAAGAATAAAAGGGTTCGAACCTAATGGAATTTTTTGAGAAAATTTACTGGGTGTTAGCTTTAACACCTCTTTTATCCATACACACCTGACCCAAGATAGGAACAGTGTCAACAACAATCCTTCTTCTGTCGATTGCAACGTAGAGAGATTTCAAAATGCCATTGAATTTTACAGACAACATGGAAAAGTATCCGGTGAGAAGAGTACCCAGTCCCTCGCCAGCACTCCCAAGAGCATGACATCATGGAGCATCGCTTCGACGATCCACCCCAGTAAGAAAGAAACCCAAAAATCTTCGAACAGAGGAGGAGATAAGAACCCTCCTCACATAAATATTGATAGTTCTCACAAAATTCCACTGATGAAGAAGAGAAAAAACAATGCAGGGTAGGCCAAGGAACCCCAAATTGAAAGTGGAAAACTGCAACTTGAAATTGAAGCTGAGCACATGCAGAAAAATGGGTCATCCACGGTGGAAATATTGGACACCGACTATTTTGACATAGATGAATCCTTCGTAATCCAAAGCGTTATTTTTGATAGCCAATCTAAAAGTATGGTCATTGAAAAGAGAGATGTAACAAACAGGAAAGGAAAATCTCGTGTAGAGATTAACTTTAGCGAAATTCCTCCATCCCAAATATGCCAATTTCACCAGGGAACCGGTGACATTCTTCGTGATTCCATTCAAGGAATTGAGATAGAAAATGCCAATATGAAACAACGCCTCAACAAATTTTAGCAGGCTTTCCTTGCAACTCCAGAATTTTCCAGTCCTTTGGAAAAAATCGTGCCTGCTACCACTGCAACGAAGATGAAAGTATCCTCTGCCCTCCTTCCATGCTCTGGAGCCCTTTTAGAGAATAACATCAACAAACGAATGCAGGTAGTTACTGAAGCCTAGGAAACATCGCAAAAATTAGTTTCCTTCGGAAAGAAGGCCAATGATTTGTTGGAACAATTGGAGACAAATTTAAAAAATGAACAGCTTTTCTATGATCAGGTACTGGCCCTTTTGCTAAATATGCTGACAACACATCGGAACTGAATAGAAGACAGGAGAAATTCCCCTCGCCAAAGAACACCAAAAAATTAAAAGCATGCTAGCAAAATAAAGTTGACAACCTACAACTCATTGTCAAGTCATGTAAACAAGTCATATCAGAAAAGGAAGATTTATTCACAAGCCTGCTCCATCTGGACTTAGCCGGAACTACCAACGAGGTTCAAGATCCTAACTTAATTCTTAAATCCTTGTCAGTCACCAAAGAAGCCTTCAAGGAACAAGTTGATATTTTAAAGGGGTTGTCTTTCGAAAAGTTTTACAGCATACTTGAACATCGTCTAGATGAGCATGAGCGTTGGGTAAGGGACTATGCCTCGCACAATGAAGAAATTGAACAGACTCTGCATAGTATTTCAATGGTTCTAAGGAAATTAGAAAACGACCTTTACGACATAGAAATCTGGGATGAAACCAACATAGCCCCCATGAAAATATACAACGAAGAATGGTTCCAAGTGAGAATGGACAACCTCGTCCAGGAAGGGCAACAACCAGTCAATAGGACTACAATGCCCATCGATGACAGCAACAAAAACGCATCGGCTTCATAGTAAGTTTATACTTCCATCTTGTTTTGTTTATCAATCTAGTTTAAGTCTATGATTTCATCTTCTCTTCTTTATCAATCCACTTATGTCCTCTTTCAATAAAAAAATGTAACCAGACACTCTTAACTTCCAATTTCTTCTTTTCAAGTCTTCCTCTCTACCATTGCGCACTTCTTTCAATGTTCCTAATTCTTGTACTTATTTATTTTTATGGTCTGCGGGAGCCCCAATCCCAGTCTATATGACAAACGCATTTAAATTTCCAGAAACATGTAATAGACATTATTAATTTTTGATAAATTCCAAAGAAAACTGATTCGAAAATGCCCTTATTGTATACTAAATTTTGGGTTTCCAAGAACGTTTCTTGTTTTCTCCAAATAAAACTAATTTGGATATGCTACATTTCTTGTCTCCTATTGTATTCTAATTTTTTGGTCTTCAACGAGTTTATGTTTTAAATGTTGATGTAATTTCCAGAGATATGTAACATACATTATTTATTTTATAATACATTTGTATAGTTCGCAACGCTGCTTCTCAATTTGTATATCACGGAAATATCGATGTTGTTTGTAGGGCACGGAACAACAGAGACGCATTTTTGAAACCACCAGCCCAAGAACCCGTGATCCAAAAACTGGCAAAGTATGGAATGACCACTCCCTGCATGTTCTATAAAACGTGTACAATGAAAACTAATTAGGCAATGCTATATCTTTTTTGTCCAAAACAATCCTTAGTTTTAAAGCAAGGTAATTCGGGAAAACATTATTACTATTATATTGTATAACAAACATTATTTTTTTGTAAATTTCTATACTCTGCAACTCCACCTGTCATTTTGTATATCGCGGAACTGTCGGTGCTATTTGTAGGCCACGAAACATCAGAGACTCAATTTTGAACCCGCCATTTTCCAGAAACATGTAACAGACATTATTAATTTTTCATAAATTACAAAGAAAACTAATTCGACAATGCCCTTATTGTATACTAAATTTTGGGTTTCCAGGAACCTTTCTTGTTTGATCCAAATAAAACTAATTCGGATATGCTACATTTCTTGTCTCCTATTGTATGCTAATTTTTTAGTCTTCAACAGCGTTGATGTTTTAAATGTTGATTTAATTTCCAGAGATACGTAACAGACACAACATCGCTTGTCAATTTCTATATCGTGGAACTCTCGATGTTGTTTTTAGGGCACGGAACAACAAAGACCCATTTTTTAAACCACCAGCCCGAGAACCCGCGATCCAAAAACTGGCGATGATAAAATATAGATAAGAATAAAAACATGGAGGAAAAGGCTTACTAGCCAAAACACATGTATTCACTCCAATGTTACATATTTATAGTACAATGGGTGATGCCACCTCATAGAGAGATTTGCTCTAGATCCTAAAATCATGCATGATGACTAGGCTAGGCAATCTTAACTAACTCATTAGTCATCACTTGAGGATATATTACTAATATCCTAAATGAATAATACAAATATAGGTGACAATTTAGACTTAGTAATTGGTAAAGGTAAGCCATAGGCTAACAATCCCCCCCTCAATCACAAGTCTGATCAATAATACCAACAATAAAGCATAAACTGGTATCAATTCCAAGTCTTCATACTAAAAATCCTAAGTTGAGCCTCAATGAAGAACTTCCTCAAAAACCGCCAATCTGGATGCTGAACATGTTCATTTGAAATGAATTGGAAGAGAGTTGAGATATGGAAGTGAACAGCTGCAATATATGAACATTCCCTGATTGCTTGACAATTTGATCATTTTGCCAAGTATTTTAGCTAGAAGAATCTGATGTCTTCTGCTAATTGGTGAACATGTAGTATCACCACTCTACTATCAGTGTATCACTGAAAGTGATCTCTGAATCTGTGGTTTGGGGTGACCACTAACCAATCGATACCATGTATCTGATGGTTTTTGGATAACCACTAACCAATATTGACACTTTTAGGTGTCCAACAACATCCCAATGTAAACTGTGTATGATTCAATTGAAAGTCATTGAACCATAATCATGTCAAAGCCTTCCATCACTGGAAAATCTCACTATGTAATCATGTGAGCCAGGATGCATGCAAATTGTTTACTTAATGTAAACTCCAATCTGATGAGAGCGAACCAAGAGAAGTGAATCAACTTCTAGTCTGACACATCCTTGAAAAAAATGCCTGACAACTCAATCAAATGCCAAGTTGCAATGCAGAAGGATCCTCTTGTCCTCTGCTAGGTCGAATGACCATCTATGTGAACCAAACGTCCACATCATTTCTCTCAAAATCAAAATCAAACATCCCAATTATGTATGATTCAACTTAAACTTATTGAACCATAATTCTGCCAAAGTCTGTCATCTACAAACCGTAGTTGCCCATTTGGAAAATTTCATGTCCATATGGCATACTTGATGTTTGTTGTTTGTCGAAACTTTATGTCTCACAACCAATTCCATCATCAATTCCCCCCTTTGTCAGCTGAAAGGAGAGACCACAAGAGGTTTCATGAACCATCATCACTGGAATTTTGAACTCCCCCCCTTAGGGTGAATGAGAGTTACATCATTGTACTCCCCCCTTCTAGGCTCAAGAGAGTGTCGTACTTGTTTCATTTTGAGTACAACACAAAGTGGGCATGCAGAAAAAACCACATGTTATCTCATCTCGTGAGGGCCATGCGCGAAAGCTACGCCATAAGGGGACCGCTTATGTGAGGTACAAAAATGTTATGTGCTACAAGATTGGTCTTTACTAGATATTTAATTCTTCGGTAAGACTTATATAATCACTTGGTTGTTGATGAACACTGCCAAGGATAAATCCACTCATAGTGAATCTTCAATCTTGCATGTTTCTTTAGTGTTGAACATCTGTTTGAAGAATGGTTATGCTTGCCACAATGCTGGCAAGGATGGAGATCAAAACATTGATTCTCCTTGTGACCAACTTTACAATGTTGGCACTTATCATTCTAATGTTGAACTTGAACAGGTGAAAGTGAATCTTCTTGAAGGAATCCAACACTATGGAACTTGATTGGTCTGGAATAATCAGGAATATGAAAGGTAACTTCTTTGTCATATCCAAGTCCCGTTCTATTCTTGTTGTAGATGATTTCTTCCCAAGGTATGATGATGGTATTAGAAAGAGTATTATGAACCTGTTGCTTTGAAATTCGTGTAAGTGCATTTACTGCATTTTGATGCATCATTGAAAGGTTTTCTTCACAGAAATCACAAGAAAACTCTTGAAATGTAGGTTCATGAATAGATTCAACTTTGTCTGAAACTGATTCTAAAGTTGTATCACTGTGTTGTTCCTTCACTGATTGTTGATTAAAAACATCATCATCATCATCATTATCATCATAGAGAGGGTTGTTTTGAACAAAAAATAGTTCAGAACAATTCACCGGCTGTTGATTTTTGAGATCTATCAACTCATCATTCAATAGCTAGGATAGAGATTGAAGAAGTTTAACTTTAGCTTGTGTCACTTGCAAACAAGTTAGCACTGATTGAAGTGTTTCTTTATGAAGTATGACTATATTATCTTCAACTGTGTTTATTAGAGTGTTCAGTAACTCTAATAATTCACGACTTCACTCCATTTGAACATGCTCGCTTGTACTCGCTCACTTGAGATTTCTTGCTTACTTTCTTTCTTTCAAGAAATTGAGGGTGTCGGATACTACAAAAAATGCACCCAAAAACTTGATGTTTACAATGATTTGAGTTTCAACACTCAACCCTATCAAAATTTCAACTCAAAATTACAATGACTCAAGAATAGAATGATACAATCAAGTTGTGGGTGTCGGGTTCAACCGAGAATGCACCCAAAAATTACAATTCAAAGTTAATTCCAATACATTGTAATACAATGAATGTTGATTCCAAAGATGAATTGATCTTCAAATTTGATGATGCTTTGAGACCTTGATTATGAGCTTGATATGCCCATTTCTTCAATGTTATGAATGTGAATTGTTGTTGAATGATTATGTGGATGACAACTTGAACTTTGTTGCTTCTTGATTACTTACACTTGATTGTGCATGCACTTTCTTAACATTAATTGTGTGTGTTGTTTTCCAAATGAGATGTGTCAAAGACTAGACACAAATTGGCATCTTCAAGGAAAAAATCATCCACTAACACAATCATAATCACACACAAACGCAAATGTTCTTAGACCCCCTTATTCAATTTCGGGGTGGTCTAGAACAAATCAACCATCAAACTAAATATTGTATTCAATGTTTTCTCTTACAAAATATATATTGGACCACTCATACATCATCCTTAACTTACAAATACTTTGAGAATGTGGAGTTACAAGAATACAAGGATGTTATTACAGTGACAAGAAAAAGAACTAATCTTCCCTTTCAAAAGAAGAAAATAAATCTTCCGACTTCAAAATGTTCAAAAAGTGACATCTCTGCAACGTACTCTCCAGTTGTTGAGGCAACGCATTCCTCATAGGTTACCCCATTTTCATACACATACCTCGGCCTCTAATTCTTCTCTCACACTAGAGATCCATGCCCACTCTACTACTTGAAATAACTCTTGAGTTTGGGAAATCTCAAAAAATGGACCATGGCAGGATTTGATGAGTGCAAGGAGAGGTTGAGATTCCTAGAACTCTGATCCAATTCAAATTAGAGAGGCCCTATTTGTGACGTGTTTGTTGAGCACATCACGGATCAGATAGTTGAGATGAATGAGCATGATTGCGGATCAGATTGTTGAGATCAATGAGATCGTTCAGAAGTTTCAAAGACTGCATAGTATCCTTCAAATTGATCTCAATCAAACCAATCACCAAAAAATCAAGACTACTTAACTGGCTATTGAGGAGTGCCAAAATTGCCAAAAACAGACAACAAATTTGCAACTTTCACATTCATTGAGAGCCGAATTTGGAAGTACACTTGAGATCTGCGTGATCTTGGGATCTACATCGTATTTCTGCGAGAAGAATTCAAGGAAAAAACCTTGTTCTGCTATTCAGAGGACATAGGAATTTAATGAGGGTTTGGATGATAATGGCAATATCATGGAATCGTTCTACATCGATGGTGAGTTGAAGATGAGAGTAGTTTGGACCATAAGCTCGTTAATTGCAGCTTCTGCAAGGCATTATTTGTTGCAATAGATTATTTATGATCATCCAATGCTTCAAAACCTCGTTCTCATCAATGCATATGGATAGGGGATGATCTGTATGGGGAAATCACAGTTGCGAGAGTTTTTGTATGAAATGTTAAAACAAATGCCAGAGCTCCAATACATTTACCTGTCTCCATAGATGTTCCTTCAAATGATAACCACGTTTTCAGAATCTCCACATGGTTATTTGCCCAACATATTCGTTTGATTTCCCCAATGAACTTATCAAATCAAAGGGTCTCAACATTCCCAACTTTAATCGCTCCCCTTCCTTCCAATTTTCATAATCTATACACACGCTACCAATCCGCAAATTCGTCAATGAAATCAAAATTCACGAGCTTGACCATTAATTTCCCAACAAAGTGTCATCATGATTTCAACACAGAGAAATCGTTTGTTCTCAAGACAAATAACCAATCAACAGTTGACAAAAAAAAACACTCTAGTTTTCACAAGCTGACCACACCTTGGTCAAAAAACAACCCAGAATGTTCAATGAATGATGAACTTGTCAATATTTCTCAACGCAGAGCAATCCTCCACAAAACAAATCCACTAATTACTCCATTCAACAGGATTTAGTCCAATATTAAAAATGCAAAGACATTCAATGGCATAATGAATTATATTCATTCATTCTATTCTAGACATATACATTTGCTGAGAAACCTCTTGGCCTAAGATTCTTTATTCGCCTCTTTTTGGCCTGATTTACATTGTTTGGCCAACTTCCCCTATCTCTTGCTGGAACATTCTTCAGCTCTTGTAAATAACATTGGTGTTGTTTCTTTTCCTCCAAGAGCTCAATCTCGCTCTGCTTTCCTCTTCCAAAGAAGGAAACCATGCTCTGATACCAATTGAGAAAATATAGACATGAATAACAACATGGAAGAAAAGGCTTACTAGCCAACACACATGTATTCACTCCAATGTTACATATTTATAGTAAAATGGGTGATGCCACCTCATAGGGAGATTTTCTCTAGATCCTAAAATCATGCATGATGACTAGGCTAGGCAATCTTAACTAACTCATTAGTCATCACTTGAGGATATATTACTAATATCCTAAATGAATAATACAAATATAGGTGAAAATTTAGACTTAGCGATTGGTAAAGGTAAGCCATAGGTTAATAGGCAAAGTATGGAATGACCGCTCCCTGCATGCTCTATAAAACACGTGCAAATAAAACTAATTCAACAATGCTATATCTTTTTGTCCAAGAAAAGCCTTAGTTTTAAAGCAAACTAAACTCCACCTGTCATTTTGTATATCGCGGAATTGTCGGTGCTATTTGTAGGCCACGAAACATCAGAGGCCCAATTTTGAACCCGCCAACCTAAGAACCCGTGATCCAAAAACTGGCTAAGTATGTAATGAGGGCTCCTTGCATCCTCTATAAAATCTCTTCCCCATACTTTATAAAAGTATAAATTTCGTATGTATAAAACTAAATATCTACTTTATACAAGTACATATTTCGTATGTATAATTTTTTTATTTGTGATGAATTTCTATAGTCCGCAACTCCACTCCTCGATTTCCGTATCGCAGAGAACATCAGAGACCCAATTTCTGTATCACACAACTGTCGGTGATTTTTGTATATCGCCAGCTCGACAACCCGCGATCCATTACAAAAGTACATATTTCCTATGTATAAAAGTATTTCAATGTATTTCAACTTTCTAGCCACGTGTCTATACTAGGTTGCATTTACTCCCATCCCAACCTGGCAGGGACTCCGCTGCCATGCAACCTTGTTCTTAAAAGGAAATCAAAATAAATGATAAAATATTAACGAAAGTTTAAAATATTATGTTTTCTTTTTTTTATATACATAATTTATAAAAGTCATAATGATATAAATTAAGTTAAGGAGGAGCGGCTAATGAACTAATACATTTATTTTATTGTGTCAATGTATCATTGTAAAATATATCCATTAGTAATCTTATTAAAACAATTTAAAAAATAATTGAAAAATTAAAATGATAAATAATGTTTAATCTTAAATTTGTATAGATATTGTGAAATATATTAATTATTAATTTTATTAAAATAATTTAAAAAATAATTGAAAAATTAAAATGATAAATAATGTTTAATTTTAAATTTATATTTATATAATTTTTTTTCCTAGGTAAGAGATTAAATTAAATTTAGTATCTAGTTTCATGTATGTGATCAAGGTTAAATGTTACTAAAAATACATGATCCATTAGAAAGTGGTATCTAGTTTCATGTATGGGATTAAGATCAAATGTTACTAAAAAGTACATGATCTATTGGAGATAGACATTTATTTATAAATTTGATTTATCCAAATATACAATACTTATATTTATATTTAATTATAAAATCAAAATTATTTTAATAAAAAAAACAATTATTTATTCACATCTTTAAAATTCTAAACTAAAAACATTGTCAAGGTCATCAACTCTGGGAAGGTCATCTACTTTAGAAAACAAAACATTTATATAAATATGACCATCCTCATCTACAACTTGCACAAAAATACCTATCAAATATTTCCTAAAAATGCAACAACTTAACACCATGTTGTTTTCAAAATAAAACTACTTTTAAAAGTCCATATCTAGACTTGAGATTAACACCATGTTGTTTTTAAAAGTAATTTATCCATATCCTATCCAACATCAAATAAAACTATGAAAAAGATAATTGAAGTATAATACAACTCAACATAAACATGTATAGTTTGAAATATAATACAACTCAACATAAACATCTATATAAAATCGTATATGATATCAAAAAGTATATAAACATCTATATAAAATTGTATATGATATCAAAAAGTATATAAATGTGTATATGATATTAAAAAGTATGGTAAATTATAAAAAGAAATAATTAATAATAATAATTTATTTTTAAAGTTATTTGAAGTGAGATATCAAATTGGTGTATAAGATTTCCTTGTTTGTGGGATAAGGGACTTTTTTTGTTGATCCAGATTTTATGAGTAGAACGAAATGAATACAAATGATTAAAAGATGCTTAACACAAAATAACAAATATACAGTAAAGCTAGTTTTCTATTCAATAAGGAAATAAGATGAAACTGTAAAATGCAACAGAAACCAAGCTTGTTGGAATGGTGGCAGCTTATCTCTGAGAAGAGATGTGACGGTTGTGCTCATTCACAAGAAGATGATTACAATGAGGCTCTCAAGGCATTTTTACAATAAAGAGGAATGTCAAAAAACCTATCCATCCAAAAACCTAACCCTAGGAGATGAAGCGTCAAAAGTCATGTGGGCCCCATTTGGGTAAGTTAGTACATCAACTTCCCGGAGTCGTAATTTTTGCATACGATCTTCGTTTTAGGTGCACGATAGCACGTTGGAAAGGTATCTTCGAGGAGATTCATTTTGGGGCCTCAATTAGAGACTTAAACTATCATTGAGAAGCTCAATCCCGAAAAACATTCATTTAGGCCCTCAAAATGGCCCTGAAAGTTAAAAACTGCTAAAAATAATAAATTGTCAAAATTGCTAGAAAATTGTTTTGAGCGAGTTGGAAAAGGTGGGTGGCCACCGATATCCACCTAGAATATTTGCACATCAATTTGACTGCTAAATTCTACAAAGTCATACATACCCTACTGTTGATCTAAAAGATTGTTTTATGGTCTTAAGGCCAACTTCATGAGGATATGAATCCCCTTCCATTTTTAGAGAGGTGGTACTCTTTTTCTTATGATTTCAAGAAAACAAAATGAAACAAAACAAAATTCTGAGAATGAGCAAACTTAATATTTACATTCACATTCAAGGAAAACAACACCTGAGATTTTGGGACCAATTGTATCTTAAAAGAAACTCATATGTACAATATTTACATAAAGATGCTCGGTCTTGGCTAAACTATTGGGGAATCAAGGAAGAAATCATTTTGCAGAATAAAGATACTATTAAAAAAAATGTCAAATAAAAATTTAAGGAAAAAATGTGGTGTGATAAAGAGTTAGAGGAAAAAGAAAATTAATGTATTATAAAGATGTAATCAACCCTAATCTAGAAGATCAAAATTATCTATCTGTTTTGCCAAGTGTAAAGAAAAAAATAAGCATTGCTAAGATAAGAACAAATTCTCATGAGATCCAT
>ML787316.1:1373425-1392137 GCA_009831015.1 Picea engelmannii
CACATTCTTCTCTTATTGCTGGTCATTTTGGTGTAGGTAAGACAGTGGCAAATCTGCAAAGATATTGTTACTGGCCTAGGATGAATGAAAGTGTTTCGTGATATGTTCGAGGATGTTCGTTGTGTGCTACAAGTAAACCAAGTAATCAAAAGTTGGGTTTGTACACTCCACTTCCAGTTCCTTTTCGCCCTTGGGAAAGTATTTCCATGGATTTTGTTGGTGGTTTACCTATGTCGAGAAGAGGTCATGATTATCTTTATGTTGTGGTTGATCATTTTAGAAAGATGTGTATTTTGATGCCTTGTACTAAGCAGGTAACAGCAGAAAAAACGACACAATTGTTCTTTCAAAATGTTTGGGTGCATTTTGGTTTGCCCAAGTCCATCATTTCTGATCGGGATTCTCGATTTGTTGGAAGTTTTTGGTCAAGTTTGTGGGCACTCATGGACACCAAGCTTAATAAAAGCACAGATTTTCATCCGCAGACAGATGGTCATACAGAGGTGGTGAATCGTACAGTGGTACATATTCTTCGTGCTTATTGCAGTAAGCATCCTAAGCTTTGGGATGAACATTTACACTATGTTCAACATGCGTACAATCGAGCTAAGAACTCTTCGACGCAAACGTCGCCATTTGAGGCATGTTTTGGCTATTTTCCCAAGTCACCTTTAGATTTCATCTTTGGGAAAGATATCGTTGTTGATGGGAAATATGATATTGAATGGGCAGAGAAGTTCATTGAACAAATCCAGTCGATACATCAGGTGGTGCAAGAGCAGTTGGAAAAGAGTCAGGCCAAGTACAAAGCGAGACATGACAAGTATCATGTTGATCACAGTTTCAAAGTTGGTGATGAAGTGTGGCTTTACATCAGCAAGGAGAGGCTTAAAGGAGAAGGTAAAAAGTTGAAACCAATTCGATATGGTCCCTTCAAAATTGTCGACAAGATTGGTAACAATGCTTTTCGTTTAGAATTGCCTCCATATATGCAGATGTATGCAGTTGTTAATGTTGAGAATTTGAAGTTGTATGAGCCTCCATTGATTGATGATCAAGGAGAGCATGTTCAGATTCCTTCCATAGATGATTTTTCTCCAAAGTATCTAACATAACTGCAGGAAGACACCATACTTGACAGGAGAATGCAAACTTCGAAGCGAGGAAATGTGGAGTATTTGCGAGTTGGTCTTAAAGGGACAAATCCAAGTAAGGCCAAGTGGATTTAGGTTGGAAGGGTGAGGGAACTATACCCTCATCTTCACATAGACTGAGATAGTCTTTTGGAGGTCCAAAAGCTTCCCAATGGGGAGGTGTGATCAGGGGATTAAATTTTGCTCAATTTTCAAAGTGCTCAAAATGTGATGAAAATAGTGCCATTGCGTCCATCTCATCTTCCTGATTCTGGCAGTATATTTACTTTCTCAAACGGAGTCCGTATGGAGGAGATATCGTGATCTGTCTGCCAAGCCAAATAGGCAAAAATTTTGGATGCTGACTGTACCTGTCTGTACAGTCCGTACAGTCTGTACGGTGACATGGTAGGGCCATACCATCCGTACAATGATGTGGCATCCGATGATGTGGCAGGATCCTGTTGGTTGTTAGAGGCAAATGATGTGATGACACGTGTCCGGTTGGTGGCAAGTAATATGAGGACACGTGGCCCAATCCCTGGGCGCCACGTGTCCCCCTCATTATTCTTTATTTGATTGTATAAAATTGTATTGGGAGTCCGCGAGGTTCAACCCCCGGACCTCCCCCAACACTAACGCCTTCACGAACCTCCGCTAGCCATTACACCACTGTTTGTTCCTTGTTATCATTATGGGAAACATTATATGTATGTTTGAAGTGTTGTATATTGGGTGGGGGGTCGGGCCAGGCTAAGCCCCGACCCATGGTCATTTTATATTACATATGACCCAACATATAACATATTTCCCGACCGGTTGGCGCGCGCATTTCATTGTATTGCATTGTATTGCAATACATTGCATTGTAATGTATTTTATATATATATCATATGTATGCGTGGGGTTTGAAACCATGACCTGTGGCTCTATGTAACCGTGTGTTAAATGTTGGTGCGGGACCCAAACGAAAGTTGCACGGTTTTCAAACGGTTTAACCACCATTTTTCCCAGTGCGAGGTCACATGGCCATATGCCCAAGTGCCAAGGCAGTTAGGGGTTGGAGGCACCTTAACCGTCCTATGGTTTGCACCGTTGGCGTGGTTGCGCTTGGTGCTGGGTTTTTACGCTTAAAAGAGCGTGTGAGTCAGGTTCAATCAAGGAGGGTGTGAATTGTAGAACCAGAGACAACAAGCTTGAAGAGGGAGACTTCCAGGAGGCCTAACTTCTTCATTTTTCGACCGATTGAGGTGTCGAAAGAGCCCAGACAGGGGTTTTGGGATGCTGGGAAGCCATTGGAGCAGTCGGTTTGTCAGTTTGAGCATTGTAAGACATGTTTTTGAGCACTTTTTGAGCAATTAATAATAATGATCCATTATAAGCTAGACCAAGAGATGTAGCCCATAAGAGGGGTGAACTCCTTTATCAATTGTTGTGCACATGTGTTTATGTTCAATGTTTATGCTACTGTCTATGTGTATTTTTCATAATTAATCCTTAATTTATGTGTTGCAAATTGATCCTGTTGCTTTAAACACATAACATTTCACTTGCAATAATTATTCAAGTTTTTCAAGTCTTCTTCAATTTTAGATCACAATCATTCTAGGGAAATCCAATACTTCATGGTCCATAGCTTTATAACAAAGACAACTAGGTCTTCTCCTAGTGCATTCCTTAGCAAGATGTCTGGTTTTCTGCAACTGTAACAAAGGGTTAATCCTCTCTTTCATTTAAATTATCCCCATCCTTTCCTGTACTGCGCACTAGAATCATGGTAGCTAACCTGCAAACATTTCTTTCTAGGATCCTTCATACACTTATTAGTCCAAACATTCTTTCTTTGCATAGGTGTGACATATTTTTCATTATTTATATCAAATCTATTCATATCAAATCTTCTTTCATCTATTAATACCCTAGTTTTCAAGCTAGGATAGAATCTATCAAACATACCTAGATTCATACTTTTGAAACAAAAATTTCCACTAATCTTACTTCTACAAAGAAAAAATCCTTCAGATCTATAACTTTCCATTATTCTTACCTTTATCAGAGCACAGAGCTTTCAGATGTTACCTTTTTAAGAAAAACTTATCACTTTTACCTTTCTCAAAGCACAAATCATTCATATCTTACATATTTTCTTCAGGTTTGATCTCTTTTCTTTAGATCTGACCTCTTTTCTTCAGATCTGACTTCTTTTCTTCAGATATGACCTCTTTTCTTTAGCACAAAGATTGTCAAACTAAGTAGAGTATTGCGCACTAGAGAAATAGATCTACGCACATAGCTTTCACAATTTCAGGTCGGATCTTTGCACAGAGCTTCTTCTTCCTCAGTTCCCAGCAATCACAGTTTCAGGTCCCGGCAACGGAACCATTTGTTGGCACAGGGGAAGACCCAGGGTTCAATTCTACAACAACGCACCAACAAAACCCTAACTACCAGCCCTTTCGACAACACCTGCGAAGTAGATGAAGTCTCACCCGAGGTAGAGGCAGGGGTGGTTGCAAGACTTAGGTGTCTGCAACCTTATCTGAGACAAAGATCTGTGATTATAATACTTAATAGGTCACTTAGAACTGTCAGTTCATCATTATTCAACCAATATCTTCTCCGCATATAAAACATAGCATCACATCATTCACACAGATCTAATGTATTTAAGCACTTAGCATAACTAAATGGATCAGATCTAGCATATTCAAGCACTAAGCACATCCACCTCTATCAGATCTAGCATCCAGATTCATCATAATCACAAAGCATAAACATATATATATATATATATATATATATNTATCTTTATCCAACACTTAGCAATTAACACATAAATACTTCAGAATGTTGCATAGAGAAGACTAACATAGTATTTATGTGGTTCACCCCCACCTTGGGGCTACGTCCACCAAATCTTCTTATTTATTAGCTTCTTCAATAGGTTACATGCACAGAGCCTCAAAACCCTACTCCGCATAGGACAAAAGATCTGCGCAGCTCGCTAGATCCTTATTCCTCGAGTTACAACACAAAGGCCTTCACAGTCTTGTTACAACCACTTGCACCTAGCTCTACAAGTCTCTCATAGTATGCACAAAGAATTTACAAACCACACTTTCACTTAGCACTTAGCTTATCGGCCTTACATCACATAGATGCCCCTCCTTACATTGCCTAGACATCTATTTATACTTTACAAAATAGGCCTAAACATGGGTAAACCCATGGGCCAACATCCTGTACCAATTACATATTCCCAAATCCCAAAAAGGACCAAAAAAGGGCCCGAGATCCCGTGATCTCTGCTTCGTCTTGTGCTCCGTCTTCAATAGGTTGTTGAAGTCCCAAAATAGGTCAAACTTGACCAAGGATCTCCCAAAACTTGGTCAAGGGCCAACATCACCCATACTTACGGAAACATGTCTTAGTCTTCTTCGATGATATCTTACTGTACAGTAAAACATGGGAGGAGCTTATGAAACATTTGGGACAAGTGTTATCGCTTCTGGAGGAAAATCAATTCTATGCCAAAATGTCAAAATACACATTTGTCAAGGAGGAAGTAGAGTACCTTGGTCACATCATATCCAAAAAATGAGTCAAGGTAGACCCCAAGAAAATCAGGGCAATCACAAAATGGCCTAAACCCAAAAACATATCCAAGTTAAGAGGATTTCTAGGATTGGTAGAACACTATCAAAGATTAGTTAAGAATTATGCTCTTGTAACCGCCCCTCTAACAAATCTCCTTAAGAAAAACTCCTTCCAATGGAATGTGGAAGCATAAAATTGTTTTGAAAACTTAAAAAACATTATGTACACAACCCCAGTATTAGCAACACATGACTTCTACAAACCTTTCATCATCAAGTGTGACATGTCAGGTCTTGGAATTGGAGAAATATTGATGCAAGATGGGCACCCAATAGCTTTTGAGAGCAGGAAATTAAATCAAACAAAATGCTTACAATCCACTTACAACAAGGAAATTCTTTCCATCATGCATGCATTAACAAAATGGAGCCAATATCTATTGGGAAGTAAGTTATTGATACACATATATCATAACAGTCTCCAGTACTTTTACAACAAAAAACATTTTCAACCAAACTAAAAAAAGTGGATAGAGAAAATTGCCAAGTTTGATATGTAAATTCTACATAAAAGAGGAAAACACAACATCGCGGTTGATGCCCTATCATGAAAATATGAAGAAACACAAGTTTTTGCAATATCAATAGCCATCCCATAATGGTTGGATGAAATATGAACTGAGTATGCAAAAAACCCGTAGACTTTCTTTATAATAAATAATTTAAATCAATATCCTAAGTTCGAATGGAAAAATGGCATCTTATGGTATAAAGGGAGAATGTACTTAAATACCAAATCAATATTTAAATCCAAGGTTCTTGAAGAATCTCATGATTGCCCAACTACAAGTCATGTAGGATTTTTCAAAACATACTATAATGCATGAAGATCATTTTTTTGGAAAGGGATGAGTGTAGATATTCGAAAATATGTAGCAAAATGTGATCTTTGTCAAAGGAACAAGAATGAAAATGTGTCAACCCCTGGGTTACTCCACCCATTACACATTCCCAACTAAAAATGGGAAGAAATTTCAATGGATTTCATTGAAGGGCTACCCATATCCGACGGAAAAGATAATAGTAGTAGTAGACAGCCTAACTAAGTATGCACACTTTATTGGAGTAAGGAAAACAAATTCAACAAAACAAAGGGATGAAATATTATGTAAAAGTATTTACAAACTACATGGGTTCCCTAAAGTTACGTCAGCGATAAAGATGTCAAATTTAAAGGGAATTTTTGGAGAGAATTTTGCAAACATATCAAAACCTCTCTCAATATGAGCTCATCTTACCACCCTCGAACAGATGGTCAAACATAAGTTGTCAATAAATGTTTAGAAACCTATCTTCGTTGTTTTATCTCCGACAAACAAAATAAATGGTTTCAATGGTTGCACCTTGGTGAGTGGTTGTATAATGACACTTATCATACATCAGCTAAAATGACACATTTCCAAACTCTTTATGGTTATGAACCTCCATCATGGAAGGAGTTGGCCACCAACCACATAAAAGTTGCGTCAGTAAAAAACCATTTAGACGAAGTCAGAAAATCCTTCAATTACTCAAAGAAAACTTAACAGTTGCAAGGAATCGAATGAAGCAACAAGCAGACCAAAACCGAAAAGAAAGAGAGTTTGAAGTAGGAGACTAGGTATTTGTTAGAATTCAACCTTACAAACAATTATCCCTTAAACAACATGGGAAGAATAAATTGGCTCCAAAGTTTTATGGGTCCCATATCAAATAAATAGAAAAATCAGTCACGTAGCTTACCAATTGGATTTACTAGATAAAAGTCATATCCACAACGTCTTTCAAGTATCATGTCTAAAGAGAGTTTTGGGGAAAAAACAAAAGGCACAAACTATACTTCATATGTTGGATGAGGAGGGAAGAATCATTTTATATCCCGAAGCCATTATTGCCACCCGGTAAAAGAGATTATGTTCTCAAGTAATCAATGAATATCTGATTAAATGGAAAAATATACCGGAAGAAGACATTGCATGGGAGTCAGAGCACTTCCTCTAGTTACATCCTTCCTTATCATTGCTTTGAGGACAAATCGAAATTTAAGGGAAGGGTAATGTCATAATAAATAAATAATATAATATAAATACATTAAAATAATAAATAAAAGTAAATTAAACATTAATGTAATAAAAGGTCATGACTAAAAGTCATGACTCTTCATAAACCCATAAAGGGAATATATACAGGCAGGCTCTGTCCTTGTAATATCATCATTATTTTATAATCAATTATTATTATTATTATATGGATTCAGAGTGAACTGTTCATTATGAACCCTTGTGTCCTTCACAAAATATAACTCATTTTCTCCTTTGGAAGACTTAATAGTGAATTCCAAAAATGCAACAACTATGGTCATAAAACCAGTGAATGTAGATTGCCAAAATATGATAAAAAGACAAATATTTCCCATAATAAAAAAGAATGGAAGAAAAAACAAACAGAATGTAATGTAGCCTTATATGCAAGAAATCAATGATGTCAATGGTTTATAGAGAGTGGATGTTCTAAACACATGAATGGAGATCAAAGTAAATTTCTCAAGTTGAATAAGAAAGGAAAAGGAAAAGTAACCTTTGGAGATAGCATGTCAACTGAGATACTGCGAAAAGGCACTGTTAGTTTAGGAAATAATAAAACCAAAGCAAAATATGTAGAAAATATCAAACCAAATATCATAAGTGTAAGTCAGACATGTGATCATTGTCGCATATTTAATTTTGATTCTCATAAATGTGAAATAATAAAAAAGGACACTAGAAAGCTAGTGGTAGTTGCACCAGGAACATCTAGCAATGTGTACATCCTTGATATAGAAGAAGAAGAAAAATGTTGTTTAATACAAGTAGATGAAGTATGGTTATGGCATAAAAGGTTGGGGAATTTAATCTTTGACAACTTGATCAAATCCAACGAGAAAAAAAATAGTTAGGGACCTGCCAAAAGTGATTAAGCCTTCAGATTCTATCTGTAAACATTGTCAAATAGTAAAGAAAACAAGAGTTAGGTTCAAAAAAAAAGATCATTCCACAACAAAACCATTAGATCTTATTCACACAGATCTATGTGGACTAACCAAAACCAAAAGTATTGATGGTGAACAATATTTTATGTTGATTGTTTATGATTACACAAGATTGACATGGGTATTATTTCTAAAAGAAAAATCAGAAGCCTTTGATAAATTTAAAATATACAAAGCCCTTGTAGAAAATGAAACATATCTCAAAATCAAATTTCTGAGATTAGACAATGGAGGAGAATTCATTCAATTCTATGAAAATCAAGGTATGAAAAGAAAGTTTTCATCTCCCAAGACTCCTCAACATAATGGAGTGGTATAAAGGAAAAACATAATAGTTCAAGAAGCTACAAGAACCATGCTAAATGAAGCCAAGCTTCCAGACAAGTTCTGGAGAGATTCAATCTACACAACAATTCACATACTTAATAGAGCTCGGTTGAGACCCAACCATGACAAAAACCCTTATGAACTATGGTTTGGAAGGGCAACATCTGTAAAACACTTTAGAACTTTTGGAAGTAAATGTTACATAAAGAATGATGAAGATAACCTACGAAATTTTGATCCAAGATCTGATGAAGGAATATTCTTAGGATATTCATATAATAAGAAAGCATACATATGTTATAATCTTATACTACTAAAGATAGTCGAAAGTTCCAATGTAAAGATAGATGATCTAAAATAGAGCATATCCCAAGGCATTGATAAAAAATCTCAACAAGAAGATGATGATATAAAATCTCAGCCGGAAGATGATTATGTAGAATCTCAGCAAGAAGATTATAATGAAGAAACACAGGAAATTGAACCACATACTGATGAAGAAGACAATGAAGAAACGCCCTTTCCAAGAGCTCCATCAAAAAGAGTTCAAAAGAATCATCCTAAAAGCTTTGATTATTGGAGATAAAAGTGCAGGAGTGGGAACAAGATGGAAACTCATTTTTGACTCAGAACAAGCAATGTTATCCCTAATAGAACCTAAGGCAGTTAAAGAATATGGAAAAAGTAAAGATTGGATAAAATCAATGAATGAAGAACTATGCCAAATAGAGAAGATTTAGACTTTGGAACTAGTTCCAAGACCCAAGGACAAGAATGTGATAGGAACCAAGTGGATCTTCAAGAAAAAACTAAATGAAAATGGGGAGATTATAAAGAAATAAGTCATATTAGTTTGCAAAGGATATTCCTGAGTAGAAGGTATTGATTTTGAAGAGACGTTTTCTCCAGTAGCAATACTTGAGGCCATCATAATGTTCCTAGCAATTGCATGCTTCAAAAATTTGAAAATCTATTAGATGGATGTCAAATCAACATTCCTTAATGGAACACTAGAAGAAGAAGTCTATATTGAGAAACCAAAAGGATTCTTGTTATCAAAAAATTAGGACTATGTGTGCAAGTTGAAAAAGGCCATGTATGGTCTTAAACAAGCCCCTAGAGCATGGTTCTCTAGGCTTGATCAATACCTACAAAAATAGGGATATAAGAGAGGGACTACTAACAAGAACCTATACATAAAAATTGAGGATCAAAACATGATTTTTGTGGTGGTATATGTAGATGACATCATATTTGGGAGTAATCTTACTACACTAAGCAGAAAATTTGCAACCAAAATGCAAGAAGAGTTTGAAATGTCTATGCTCGGAGAACTATCATTTTTCTTAGGTTTACAATTAAATAAAAAAGAAAATGAAATATTTGTTTCCCAAACCAAATATATCAAGGAAATGTTGAATAAAAAATAAATGGAAGATAGTAAACCTATGGGTACTCTAATGGTAATTGGATGTAAACTAAGTCTAGAAGATGACTCACCAAAAGTAGACCAAACAATGTATAGATCAATTGTTGGAAGTTTTCTCTATTCAACAACAAGAAGACTTGACATCATGCAGGATGTAGGACTCGTGGGGATATTTCAATATTCACTTAAAATAAGTAAAAAGAATATTGAGATACCTTCAAGGCACCCTAGAACTTGGATTATGGTATCCAAGAGATAAAGACTTCAATCTAACTGCATATAATGATGCAGATTGGGCCAGTAGAATAGATGATAGGAAAAGCACTAGTGAAGGAATTTTTCTTAGGAAAAAGTCTGGTAGCATGGTCAAGCAAGAAACAAACCTCTATGTCACTCTCTACAACAGAGGTAGAATACATTACTATTGCATCCTACTGCACACAAGTTCTTTGGATGAAGCAAATTTTAGAAGACCTACAAATAAGATATAAGAATCCCATTACTATTAACTGTGATAACACTAGTTCCATAAGTATCTCTAAAAATCTAGTCTTGCATTATAAAACCAAACACATCCCAATTAAATGCCACTTCCTAAGAGATCAGGTTACCCAAAAAATAGTTAAAATAGAGTATCTAGACACCAAAGAACAAACTACAGACATTTTCACAAAACCCTTTCCCATGAATACTTTTGAAAATATTCAATAGAAATTAGGAGTAATTCAAAAACCTCATTAAAATCCATGAAAATGTATCAGAAGGGGCATATGCTCAGGGGGAGAATTTCCATAGGGGGAGCTAAGAAAGATCCCCTCTGCCATGTCTATCAAAGGGGGAGGAAATTGATAAGGGCATAAATTTCAAAAAGAAAAAAGGTTTCCATCAATGCCAAAGGGGGAGATTGTTGAGCATATTGTCATTGATGTCAACAACCGATGTCATTATGATATGATGATGAGTTTTTATGAACAAAATGCAGTGAAATCTATCTAAATCTCAGTAGAGACAACGTATTAAATTTCACAAGATCAACGCATATGTAGAAACACCATCGGGATCGAATTCCCAACAGATCAATGATCTTTATCAGTTAGAATCCAAGTACAAAACCAAAAGATTAGAAGGGAAAGCACATTGTATAAACGTGAGCAAGATTGAAATCCTCATAGTAAAACTACAAAATAATCGAGGGAGAATCTTGTCCACTGATGTAGATTTCAGGACAAACCAGGACCATCAGATCTAGGAGTTACTCAAGGTTTAATCAGGGAATCTCAGTTTGGGAGAATTGGGAAGTGGGAGCGAAATAACCCAAATTCCCGAATGCCAAAATAAATTTAGAACATTGATCTAGAACTGATCATAGATGTTGGATCAAGAATCCATGATATTCTAAAACATCTGAAATCCCGAAAACCATTGGATCATGCTAGGATTTTTGCATCAAATATGGACCATTAGATGAAGTCAAGTTGCTCGAGTTTTATTAGGGGAATCTCACTTTAGGAGAATTGAGAATTGGGAATGAATAATCCAAAGTCCCGAAGGCTGAAATGAATCTAGACCATTGATCTAGAACTGATCACAGTTGTTGATCAAGAATTCACAAGATCCTAAAATAGCAAAATGTCGACAAGTGTTGGATCGTGTTAGGATTTTTGTGTCAAATATGGACCATTATATGAATTCAAGTTGCTCGAGTTTTATTTGGGGAATCTCACTTCAGGAGAATTGAGAATTGGGAAAAGACAACCCAAAGTCCCGAAGGTCGAAATAGACCTAGACCGTTGATATAGAACTAGTCACAACCGTTAGATCCAAGAGAAGGACATGTGCCATGACAAGGGATCCATGGAAGCAGACTACATCAACAAGGACATGTGGCACAATCATATGGTGACAAGTGTCTAGGTCTAGTTGGTACTTTAAGGTTACATAAGTCACAAATCTAAGTGACACGTGCAGGGATGATTTTAAGGATGGAAATTTATTTTAAAATGTAGAAACCTTAGCGAATATTACTAATCCTTCATATGTCAACTATAAATTTTTGGCGATATGTTTTTAAAAATATTCAAATTTCTAAGTATTTTATATAGTTTTTATAAAATTTTGACGATTTTTAAGGTAAAATAATTTTATCCTATAGAATTTGGGCGAATCATTTTTAAAATAACGAATCTCATTTTTGGAAAAACCATGGAAAATTAGCCCATGAGCGAAATTTAGCCCCTAAAATCATCCATGGACACGTGGAAGCCACTCGACTAGTGCCAAGTCTGTAGTGACATCAACAAGTTAGGTCACTCTGGGAGTTTGTCCTTCTAGGGAAACCAAAAAATACCCAAAGCATCGAAGGATGAAGTCATTGATAATCACTGATCTAAGATCCTTCAGGATGAATCATGACCATTTGATCAAAAAATGATGTAAGATCTCCCGTGTTGACCACTTCAACACTGACCAAATCCGGTGGAAATTGGAACAACAATTACCCGGACCTATGAACCCTCAAAGTCGATAATATCCAAAGTAAGATCTGACCGTCTGTCCAGAAGGAAGATACATAGTTTATATCGTTGACAGAACAAATTCTTGGAATGGTTAAGCCCACGGTCCTAGCTATTGGACATGTGGAGGTTATCAAGCAGAAAGTGCTAATAAACACTTCAGCGAAATGTACTCCAGAAGGTTGAAATATTGTGAAGTCCTGAAGTAAAATGTGGTTGTCCATCTCAACCTTTGATTAAGTCATATCCATTATATTATGCAATGGAAGGATAGTGTAAGGATCATATCCAGACCATTGATTTGGTTCCATAAATCATGCCAACCATCAAATCAACCCTTGTGAGAGGTAACCACTTAGGAGAGTTGAAACTCCAGAAGATTGGATGAGAGAGAAAATGCATGAAGGCCGAAGTACCAGAGGACTAGGTTCCAGCCTCCGGTCATGGGTTACGAACACGTAAGCCATGAGGTGTTGGGTACATCACTTAATAAATAATCTTATGGTTTTGTGCATATGGTAATATGTAAATGGTTTGAAGGAAGCACCTCTACAGGAATTTGATTTCTGCAATATTTGCAGAGACATGCAATCAAGTTAAATAAATTGATCTATACCTATGATCGAATTATGAAAAGAATGCTCACCGAATTAAAATCCTTCACAATAATGTTTGAATAATAATCAAGATTATTGTTAATTTAAAATGAATATGTGCGATGGTCCAAACAAAGGGACACAATGCTTCATAGTTGATGCCACTTGGAAGAGTATATAAACAAGAAAGAATGGTGAGAATAAAGTGTTTTTGTAGTCCATATTAGATGATCAAAATAGTAGCAAAGTCCAATAAGAAGAACTAATGATTCTTATGAAGTGAGGGTAGAAGGGAGGAGCACATAAGGATTCATATCCTTTAAGTGCAAGTTAAGGGAGTTGGTGCTTCCTAGGGTTGGTGCCCTAAATACAAAGGAGTTGGTTCTTCCTAGGGTTGGTTCCCTAAATAAAAGGGAGTTGGTGCTTCCTAGGGTTGGTTTCGTAAATAAAAGGGAGTTGGTGCTTCCTAGGGTTGGTTCCCTAAAGAAACAAGGGAGTTGGTGCTTCCTAGGGTTGGTGCCATGAAGAAGGGGATTTGTGTCTCCTAGAGTTGGTTCTCTAAAAAGGATTGGTGTCCTTCACTATTTTTCATAAAATCCTTGTGATTCCTATTAATTGTATTTACATAACTGATTTTACAAACAAGTCTATTGTTGATCTATTGTGACTGTAATTAACAAAATATAAAAGTAACTGCTAAATTGTTGAAAAAGGGTAATATTGATTCACCCTCCCTCTCAGTGTTCCAACAATATCCACCAACACTTTGCATGACTACTCTGATG
The DNA here is from genome assembly GCA_009831015.1 of Picea engelmannii. Lineage (NCBI taxonomy): Eukaryota > Viridiplantae > Streptophyta > Pinopsida > Pinales > Pinaceae > Picea > Picea engelmannii. The sequence continues at coordinate 1,386,872 of ML787316.1, forward strand.
CATTTCCTCCTCTTCATACCTCTCCTTGAAATACATCATAGTGAATGCTTATGTTCATAGGAGAGTTCTAATGATGATGGCTGCAATATAGGCCATTCAAGTTGACTTTGTATTACATGAACTAGATATGATTGCACCCTCTTAGCATTAGTTCATCACATTGGGGCTTTGTGTGGAATCACCTCTCTAGATGGAAACAACCATCCTTTGTTTCATTGACATCTCATTCAAGGATCCTCATTTTCCACTATTAAATTTTATACATAAAATGTCACGACATGTCAAAAACGAGCAAAAACATAAAAGGATCACTTCCTAATAACTCTTCATTTTAATATAAATTTCCCTTTGTAAATAACACAAAATATGTAGATCATTTCAACTAGAGAAAAGAAAAGGGGTTCATGGCATAAGGAAAGTAAATAATTCTAATTATAGGAGCAAGGGGGTTGATTTTTCTGAGAGAGTAAAGATATTGAAATATCAAACTTATTGAGAAATATAAAATAAAATAACAAAATTTAAACCAATTTCATAGGTTTTGTTTTCACATAAATTGCTCATATATATTATTATAATGTTTTCAGTCATGATACATATATGCATAAACATATCTAGAAATTGTGTACGATGTTCCCTCCATAAAAAAGATAATTGATTCATAAACTACCAACCCTCAAGTGATCCCTTGAATTTCTATACTCAAAACTAACAAAAAAAACATGGCTTATATTTATTCATGTCAATAACTATAGAAAAAAAAAACTCACTGACTACTGATCCAAAGGTATATGATACATCAATGGAGATTTAGGATTAGAGTTGGGTCCATATGGCTATCTTCCATCTGATTAAAAAATATTTCACCTTCAAGGTTCTGCAGAGCCCTTTTGGATAACTCATCAACATGTTGAATATAATCTCTATAGATGTGTGTGAATATTAGAGTCCTGTATTATTTATAACAATATTTTATTCAATCTTTCCAGCAATCCAGATTTAGCACCTGTAGGGTACCTTTCTTATTTAACCAGTCAATGACAATCCTAGAGTCCCCAAACACTTGTAGATCCTAGAGATGCAAACGGGAAGCTAAGGTTAGTAATTCCCAAACTCCCAATAACTCGGCTCTGGTGTTCGTACCTAGTCCACAATTGAACATCCACATATATTCATTATGCTCATCAATAATGATGACTCCTCCCGTACCACTTAACTTTCCACGAATCTGAGTCGCTCCATCGAACCACCCTGCAGGTACATATTCCTTTAGCACATGGGGTGTGTGCAAGGGAAGGGATGGATGATATTTTCATGGGAGTTTCCTAAACATCTGAGATTCCTATGAAAGACCGAGAATATGTATGAATGTCTATTCTCAAAGATCACCTTATTATGTTCCAGCCACAAATGCCAACAAATGATAGACGACAACGATGGGCAGGTTGGGAACTGCCTTATCCAATATTTGAAGCATGAAAGAAAGGAGGGACCTGTCCAACTAGTATTTAACTTGATAAATTTATAAATCAGATTCCAAACCCATTGAGTAAAACTACACTGTAACATAAGGTGTAAAATTGTCTGTGGCTCTTGTAAGCACAGACCGCAAATGATCGGTCCAGACCATCCTCTTCTCTACAAATTGTCCCAGGTAAGGATTTTGTCTTCTAGCATTAACCAAGTGAAAAAAAATATTTTTGGCACAAGATCCCAATCCCAAAGAGAACAATGCCACCAATTTTTGTTTGGAGTCCAAAGTTTCGAGGCTAGAATGTTGTAGAAAGTTTTAGCTGAGATGTTACCTAATCTATCTCCCCCAATCTAGATTAGCATATCTGGTTTGCCAATCAACATAATCCCCGAGTTAACCAAATCTCCACAATATTGATCTTATTCAGATGCCTCTTCACTAGGAAAACCCAACTCTTCACTTGATTTCCAATGATCCAAAATGACCCCTGAACTACCCACACCTCTTTCCTGATACAAATAGTACATACTTCGCTAATTAATTGTAGTGATAAGATCAAGCGAGAGCAATGATTTTTTTCCCAAACCCAGGATCTCTTCCTCTCCAATATAGATAGAATGACTTGTTCTAGGATTCCAGGCTAGCTAGTGAGTAACTAAATCCAATGATTTAACTAGACTTCTCCAAGTGTTTGAGGTATTTAGTGTCCTAATCGTGGAGCTTCGCAGCCAAGAAACCAAAATGTTATTTGAAAGATATTTTTCCTTTAGTACTCTATTCCAAATGCCATCCTTCATCAAACAATGCCACAAGGTATTCGTTTCCAATGATTTACTGAACACAAAAAATTTCTTGACTCCCCAACCACCGTAGGATTTCAGTTTTGCAATGATCTCCCAGTTGAAAAGTTGTAAACTCTCCCTTTCCCCACTTCACAACCAAAACAAATTGAACATCAGTTTTATAATCTTGGTAAGAACAAAAGAAGCAATAATGGCCATCGCTAGCCAGTAAACTAGCAGCCTCTCAAGTACCGATTTGATAAGAACAAACCGCCCTCCTAAGGAGAGCCAATGGTGGTACCAGAGACCAATCCTTCTATCAAACTTATTAATGAGCCAATGCTAGTCTTCGAACTTGTAATTTGTAGGATTAAGGTAAAATCCCAGATACCTAAATCCTTCAATTAAGTCCACAAATTTGTAGGGGAAGAGTTCCTTGAATGAATTCATTTCCTCCCCATGTACCCCAGAATAATGTAAGGTAGACTTAAGTGGGTTTATAATCAGGCCCGAAGCTCAAAATAAAGTATCCAATATGGAGTTGATTTCCTTCCATTCATTTAAACAAGATATATTCATGATAAGGACATCGTCCAAAAGGAATAAATTAATAATATTAAGAATCTGGGTAATCTTAACTCCTGAAATTTTCCCATCAGACTATGCCTTCTTGAGTAGGAGATTAAGTCCTTCCATCACTAATATAAAGAGCAGGGGGGATAAGGGGCATTCTTTTCTTAGTCCTCACCCACCCTGGAAAAAAGGAATAGGCCCACCATTGATCAAGATCGCAAAGGAAGATGTTTTAACACAACTCTTTCTCCAATTTGTAAGCATGAGTCCAAAGCACATTTAGAGAAGGATCATCCGCAAAAAATCCCAGTTTACACAATCGTAATCTTTCTGCGGGTCTAGTTTTAGTATAAGGGCCTTCAAATCATTAAATTTGATGTCGTAAAGACATTATTGAGCTATACCAATCGCGTCCAATATCTATCTACCCTTTAAGAACCCTGACAACTCCCTGAAAATAGACAAGGAAAGGATTGGTTTAATCATGTTGGGTACGATTTTTTCAATAATCTTGTAAGCCAGATTACAAAGTTCTATGGGTCTGAAATCGCCAAAAGAATAGGGCTTGCTCACTTTTTGAATGAGAACTAGAAAGGTCGATTTTAAGGACCTTGTCATCATTCCACCCCTCCTTGATCCCTACACTGCCTCAAGAAGTTCATTCCCTACCATATCAAAGATAAGGAGGAAGAATTCCACCGTCCACCCATCCGAACCAAGACTTTTTTCCTTGGAAAATACCTTAAGGATAGTTAGAATTTCATTTTTGGTACAAGGTCTTTCAAGTAAATGTATGTCATTCTCATCAATAAAGCAAGGATACTGTTGAACAATGCTCACCTACTCGAAAATTGAGTTATGTCCCATGTCTGCATAGAAGTATTTAAAATGTTTCACCGCTTCATATACAAGGGCCTCCTAGCCTGAGTGACAAGTGGAATTATCATCCAAGATCTCCCATATTGTTTTTCGATTTCTCCTATGGCTAGCGAATTGATGAAATAATTTAGTGTTTTGGTCACCCTTCTGCAACCAAGTAGCTCTTCTCTTATGTCTCCATGTTTCCTCTTCATCTAGGAGGAGCTTATTACGTTTTTCCTCTAATCCTTTGATTTGGAGATCATCATTGATAGTGTCAATCCTAAGAGCCTTTGAAAGATAACAAACCTCATTGATATATCTTATGATGTATTATTGGAAGCATATGGTATTGTTTGATATCATGGTGCATGCATTTTTCATGTGGATGGGCTACACATTGAGACATGTAGATTGATAGTCATGTTGTACATCATTGGGGAATCTTAGCTTATTGACGCATGGTTGATATACTTGCTTGGTGCAAGTAATGATGTATAATGGTACACTCATGGATGGTATTTGTTTAGCATATTGATAGATGCACATTGTTTGGCATATTGGTAGATGCACATGTTGGCATATTGGTAGATGCACATGCTGACATATGGTGGATACATTTCATGGATGATATCTTTTGGCACATTGTTGATGTACATGGTTGATGTACATGGGTGTTGTGCATGGTGGGAACATTTTGGTACATGATGTACTTGGTGGATATATTGTTCATGATTCTCAATTTCATTGATGACATATCTTTTGTTTCATGATGTATGGTATGGCACAAGTTTGATGCATGAACAGGTCCAAAGATCGTCATATGGTAGCATATTGTTCATCTTGCAGAGAAGATAGGGGGAGACATACCCTTAGGGGGATTCATTCTTCTTCCCATGATTCTAGGAGGAGATATTTATCAAATACATACCTAGAAAAAAGACCTGTATTTGAAGAAAGAGCACAAAAGCATAATTCTAGGGGGAACAATGGTCATAGGGGGAGTATGTTCGATGTATCTTCAACATTACATCAGAGTGATATCCCTTTTTCAAAAGGGGAGAGATTATTCAAAGGAATTTCAAAGGCATTCAGACAGGGAGAGCAGCCCCAAGGAGAGTTCAAGCAAGGGGAGCAGCCCCAAGATGAGAATGGCCCTTTGTCATTGATGTCAAAAGGGGAGAGTTAATCACATTGATGTGATTGTTGTTTATTGATGGGGAGAGATAGTCACATTGACTATTGATTTAGAGCATGCCGTATCTACATGTTAACATCAATAATTGGTAATTGGTGTTGACATCAATGTTGGTGTTGACATCAATGTTGGTATTGTCATCAATGCCAAAGGGGGAGATTGTTGGATCATGTTGTCATTGATGCCAATGGTTTGATTGATTGATGTCATTGATTGATGTCAAGTGATTGATTGATTTATGATTGATGTAATGTAATATGTATTGTCCTTGATGAGAATGCATAGATGAAGATGGATCAATGAGTTGTCATTGATACATGATGAAGATGGATCGATGTGGTTCCATTGGTATATGATGCATTGTTGGAAAAATGTATAGAT
>ML787316.1:1397509-1421626 GCA_009831015.1 Picea engelmannii
GGTTAAGTGACCTAGAGGATGAAAGTATAAATAATATAGCAATGGTCTCTTGTAGATCATCCTTTTTGTGGATCAATGGAGAGCTTCTTGTGAGAATATCTTTTGGAGTATTGATGGAGAGCTTCTTGTGAGAGATTCTTGAGTATTTTGGTGTGGAACACTTGAGCATATTGAATATCTATAGGTGACTGAGGTAACCAAGGATATATAAGCCGAAATTATGAGGAAATTGAAGAAAAGAAGGCCGAAATGCAAGGAAGGATAAATTCTTTTGATGGTGTTTTCTAAGGTATGTTATTTACAGGTCATCTCACCATTTTCGCTATAACGTTTTTTATATAATGATTCAGATCTTGAAATTTCTATGAAAGTGAGAATACATATCCAAGTATCTGTGGTTAAAAATCATCTTTTGGGTCATTGTATTTTGGGAGTTACACTCTGTGGAAAATAGGGTTTGTGGCTAGTCCTGAAACTAGTCAAAATCAGGTGTTTCGGGTAAAAACGTCATAACTTATTCATAACAGATCCAAATTCAGTGAGACAAATTGTGTTGGTTATATTATAGTCTGTAGTATGCTTTTTAATAGTTTCAGATCGATTCAATAAATATTCCGTGCGGGGCACACTCTACAAGGTCGCTCTCTAGAATAATCCAGAATTCAGCAAGGTATGCCATTTTTGCTATACCTCCTTTTCTGAGAGGTTACATGTAGTTCCACTTGGATTAATTGCATAAAACACATTGAAGAACATTGTGTATCAGTTTCAGATATTTATTCATTATAGGTACAAAGTTATGATTATTTCAAGTTAGGGTTGTTGACTAATCCAAAACTAGTCATGGTTGAGACAAGTAGTTGATGAGTTGGCAGATACATGAGGTGTATAGTTGATGATGTTGGTACATATTGATGAGTCATTTTTGATGATTAGTTGACACATGATTGGTATATACTTGGTACATGGTTGGATGCACTTGTTTATGGTACAGGTTGATTACAGGTTGTTTGGCACAGGTTGGTGCATGGTTGATGCTCTTGTTTATGGTACAGATTGATATTTGTTGAGGATTGTTGCCTCATATCAGTTGGTGCTAAGAATGTAAGCTGAGTCTTTCATATAGAGCTGGTTCTCTTGTAGAGTTGTACTCTATTCAGTTGTTGCTGAAAAACCCCCGGATTGAAGTCCATAATAAAAACAAAAATTGTACATACATCTTGTGTTCCTTGTGGAGATGATTTGTTGATGATATATTGTTGATATATGTTGCTGATATGTATTCACATCTAACTGATTATTAATGAAAGCAATGAGTAATGAGTAAATGTTGAATGCTAACTAATGAGTTTTGTGTAAGAGGGAAGTTTTGGGAAAAAGATTCCCACACTCATTCACCCCCCCTCTAAGTGTGGTAGGTGTGTCCAACATCAGTCTCCTTTGTTCTTTCACCCAAGAAGTCACTATGAGTTTAAGCTCTTTCAGTTTCCATATGGGTCTTATTAGGGCTGATATTTCATCCAAAAACTCCAAGGAGCTCCAAACCTCTTGAGCAATAGCGTTGAACCCTGCTTCCCCCAACCAAATGGAGTTAAACTTGAAGGGGTAAGATGTTTTTTGATGGAAGTTATCAAACTGGAGAAGCATGGATGCATGGTCCGAGATAAATGGATAAGCCACCCAAGACCTGTGTCTCCCAATTGAAGAGATCAGGTCCTCCAACATGTAAGTTTCATTTTGTAATTCCTTCAATTATTCCTCTTCCATTGCACCGAGTGGGCACATATTATCTGGGTATTATGTCGACTAACCCATGATCTCAGAATACACCTTCTATATACCCCGCCAGTGGGTCAACTCATGATTTTCCACCACACACTTACCTAACAGAGACAGTGTAATTTAGATCACCAACAACTATCATATTTTTGTTGGCTAGAGGACCACTGCTAACCATGTTGTCCCATAAGGATTTATGGTTAGTACATGACCCGTAACAATTCAATAAGGAAACCAGTTGATTACCCTCAAGTAGTGAACCTGTTAGAAGAATTCCACCACAACTTAAAAATGGATAGAGATTAAATTTTAAAGGATCCCATGCCACATAGAGACCCCTAGATCTACCTATAGAGCTGAAAACAAAAACCAACCAGTTAGGACATAAATTTGTCACAAATTCTCAAGCTTTCCTTTCCTCTACCATGGTTTCTTGGGAAAACAAAATATCAGGAAAAGTTATCGAAAGTAATATACAAAAGGAGGATAAATTTAGAGCCCCTCCAACTTCCCTAAGATTTAGTTATAGGAGGGTCATTATTTTTCTCTGGATAGGTATTTAATCCCTCTAAGAGCCCCTTGTTCAATTATGTTTTTGTCTTGGATAGTCAGAATCGAAGCACTTGTGAGTACTTTCCTATGAGAACTTCTAGTCATTAAGGGAGAGATATCCCTCCCCGTCCCGCTTGACCAGGTAATATATTTCCCTTATTTATCATCATCTATCCCCATAGATCGGTCATCGAGTGTATTCACCTCTCTATCGACCTCAACTAATCCCTTAAAAATGAGAAGTGTTGTTGTTGTCAATAAGTATTGGTACTAAGGAACCAGGGAATCCAGGACTTCCCCCAATGAGCTATCCCCAACTTCCAACTCCCTGAAACCCTGTGAATCCCTTCCCCACCCATCAATTGAAGAATTAAGACCCCCCAGCACCTAGGTTATCCACAAAAGGGTGTAATGTTTGATCCTCCCCCCCAACCCCAAGCTAGTGTCACTAGTATCTTATGTCTATATCCTTCCCAGGTTGCACCCAGGTCTATGTTATGCAAGTAAAGTGGGGTGAGTAGCACAAGTCGGGATGGTGGAAAGTTTCAGTGTATCAAGTTCCAAGGCAGACAATGTGGAGAAAAAGGAAGGGATTTTTTTTTGTAACTTACGAGCATCAGTGTTCGACACAGGTGAAGACACTGCTTCCTCCTCAGTCGCATTGTTGTCCCATTATAGAAAGATTCCACCCTAGGGGACTCACAAAGTGTCATCTTCCTGAGCATGGATGATTAATATTCCTCCTCCATCTCAAACCCTGGACAATTCTTACGTAAATTCCCCGTTTTACGACAGTATGAGAATCTCAAGGGAATTCCCATATAGTCCAACTTCTATCCATAGACCCTCCCTATCCATTTATGTCCAAGGTCTCTGGTAGGCCACTGTGAATGTCTATTTTGAACAGGAATTTCCCTATTCTCTTTTCAGTCCCTTTTAGGACCTCTTCATTCATTGTAATGAAACGTACCAGCTCATTACCAACAGTTGCAAGAGCTATGGAATTCCAGAGTTGTAAAGGTAGACCTGGAAGTAGAACCCATACGTGTCTACACTGGAAATGGTCAGTTGTCGGGTCAAAAATAACCCTCCATCTCTTTATCATTAGGTTTCCTCCATTGATGATCCACGTCTCTCCTAAGACTTTCTATGAGTCCTCAGGTGTGTTTAAAATTAAATAGTATGAACCCATGGTTAGGGTCACTAGCTCTGATGAGTACCCCAACATAGGATCCTAGGTTGAAAGCACCCAATCCTATATATGTAAAAGATCCTTCCTACTAATGCATAGAAAGACAAGTTATCCTAACATCCCCCCCTAGAACCATTCTTCGCTTAGATTTGTGAGGTTTCCATGATTTCGACCCTTTCCACTTCCCTCTGTCTAGCATACTTTTCCCTCCTTTTCTTATGTGTGGAGTGTTTCCCCTAGTTGCGGCTTGAAATCCTTTTGTATTACAGAGGTGTTATCCTTGTCTTCTCTAAGTTTCTCCTAAGAAGGGAGGAGGAGATTCTATCTGTTGGGTACCGATCTTTGAAAAAGTAACTACACCTGGCTTATGCAAGAAACCTGAACTAGTCACCTTTCCTCTTCCACCTGCAGCTATATTCCTTAACTCTTCGTCCGAGATGAAAATCCCTTCTTTATTTCAAAGTGCCTCATCCTTTTCACCCATAAGTGTGCTGACCTCAACTTCCATATGGAATCTTCTTCACCAACAACCACCCACCTCTTTACACGTCCCTTCAGTCCTTAGCAGGAAAAAATCAGACTGGGCCCGAGGGTCTTTATCTATAATCGATGGCCCTTTATCAAGTGTTCAGTTTTTTGGGATAGTCACCAACCTCCTGGGTAACCTCCATTACTAAACCACACTTTCTATGTCTACCCCATTTATTATTCCCTAGTAATCATCGCTCGGACACCATTAATACCTGGTGCAGGGTTGTCAACTCCTCATCACTTTGTCATTAATTCCACAGTCACCATTAGCATCTGTTTTGCTAACTTGACATGGTTTAGTTCAACACCATGGAAGTTCAAAGCTCCCTCCGGAATCAAGAGTGACAATTCATCGATGACACCTAACATGGTGAAAATTCCTTGACCAAGAGGAAACGTGGAGACAGAAGAGTAGAGCTACTTGGTTGCAGAAGGGAGACCATAATACTATATCATTCCATCAATTCACTAGCCACAGGAGAAATCAAAAAACAATTTGCAAGATCTTGGATGATAATGGCACTTGTCACTCGGTCCAAGAGGCCCTTGTATCTGAAGCGATAGGTTAATGGTGATGGTAATACGTTTTTTCAATAAAATAACAAATTTTTAACAATTGTATATGTTAGGGGCATGTTTTTCCTTTTTTTCATGTAAATGATAAAAAAAAATCATTTGTATGGGATTCAAATATATGAAATTTATGTTTTTTTCAAAATAGGAAAAAGTCTACAATACTCAGGGTTATCGTTTTAGCATTTCTTGATAAATTTTAGGACCTTGACATATAGAAATATCATCATGTGTAAACAAAACTTTGTCACTTGAAATAATCTATTGGTAATATATAAGAGGGTAGACTTTCACTCCTACTAGATGCCTTTGGGTATTGAGTCATTAACCTTTCCTTATTGTTGGGACCCAAAGTTTTGGGTTCAGTTTTGCGCACGTGCACAAAAAAAGTTGTGTGTGCTCATTCCATAGTTTTTTGTACGCTAAGGAAATGCGAGAGGAATTACATAGAGTGCATTATGGACCAAGTTTTTTCAGTTTCACGCCAAGATTAAAGTATAACAAGTGCACATCGGTCTGAATTTTTTCAATCGCATCAGAAATCAAGAATATGTCCACCGCAATCAAGAAAGGAATCATCGAGAAATATCCCCAAATGATTGTAACAACCAACATCATACAAGGATGTGGGATGGCCAGAGGATGAGCTACCCAGGCAATTAATATTTCTATTGATAAAAAAAATTATATGTGGAGCATTGGTAGATAATAGAAGTGTACGAGGCATCTTTTTGAGACAAACAAGTAGCATAGCATAAAGAGACAACAATCCCCAATAGAGAAAGCTATAAAAGGAAGAAGTAATATCATAAATAGAGCTAGTTGGTTAGACTAGTTAGAATATGAAGAAAAGAGATCCATTGAGTCTTCAGTGTCGATCTCACTCCGAGCTTGTTGTAATGTTGTAATTCTTTGAATATATTTATGTGTCTGTGTATTTATAAGTGTTGAGAAAAGGTGCATTGTGCAGTATGTTGTAATTCTGAGGATTTATATAGAGAAGATATGAATTTCTATGGTTGGCATATGTATCTTTCTTGCACATTGTATATCTATGATGAAATGAAATGGTTCCAATATTAAATATGTGACAAGTCTGATCCATTATGTGTCTATCATGTATGCATTTAATATGTGTGTGTATTGTTTTAATTCTTAGTCCTAAGAATCTATCAAATATGTTATGCATGGATGCCAATCCTGATGACTCTTCGTGTGTTTAGCTTTCATTCTTGTCACAATAGCTTATGTGTTACAAAAACATGATAGTATAGCAATAAAATAAAACATAGAATATACACAATACAATCGAGACATGGATATACATGGTTCACCCAATATGGGCTACGTCCACAAGAGAAATTTCCAGGTCATTCCTTTATTATTATACAAAAAATGAAGGGATGCAACCTATAACACATCTATTGTAACTTCCTCTTGTTTATCTTATAGTATCCTCTCACATAATACAATATTCACTCTACTACACACACAATCACAATAAAATTCCTCATAAAAGAGGGTTTCCTTATAGGGAAAAAAACCCTAACATAACTTCTACTGTCATATATGTGACATTATAAAGAACAGTCCATATTGACTATGAAATTACAATACTTGAATTGCATAAAAAAATATTTTGGCCCCCTCAAGGTCATGGGGGTTAATAATTGTGTATCCTAAAATCTCTTTGACCTGCATATTAATTAGGAAGATACTCAGGATCCACAACCAATAATATCCCACTTGGACACTGATCACAACAACTCCATTGTTGTTGTACCTGATGAACTATGATCCACCTTGGACCTAGAAATTTTCTCATATCCATTTCCATGCTTGAATACAAACTGAAACTTAACATGAACTCAATTTCTCTCTGGTTACTACCTTTGCTCTCATGTCTGCAAGATTCTGGCTAGTATGCATATTTTCCAACTTCAATTGTCCATTTTCGAAAATGGACTGTATGAAATGGTACCTAAGTTGTATATGCTTAGTATTAGAATTGAAGGATAATTTTTTTCCAAGATGAATGGAACTATGTCTATCATAGTACAACTTGTTATTCTCTTGCTGCTCTCCCAATTCCTCCATAAACCTCTGCAACCAAATCATCTCTTTACTAGCCTCTGTAGCAACAACATACTCTATTTCTATTGTTGAAATTGCAGCAACCTTTCATAGTTTTGAAATCCAACTTACTATTGTTCCACTTGCAATAAAAACATTCCCTATAGTGCTCCTCTATCTATCTTTATCACCTGCCATATCTAGATCAACATATCCTGTAATATTTATCTAGAAATGGTAGAACAACAATGATATAACCATAACAATACCAAAATAATACTAGAATAACACCAGAAAGAGCACCTTGATTAGTGATAGCAATGTTCACTTGCCTCTTCGAGGGGGAAACCTCCAACAGAGTAGAGCTCTATTACAATAATATCCAAGACACAATTTCTCATACCCTCTACTCCTATTTATACTAAATATGTCTATCCAAAAGAACAATCTAGAGGAATATCCTTCTAGAAGCAAAAGCTTCTATTAGGTCTTCTTACATTTGACTTATTCTTCCTTATTGCGAGGCCTTATTAATAATGTCCTTTATTACATGGAAATATATTATTCTACCTATGTGATGGGTTAGGGAGGTTAGGTCCCTAACATGTCCTCCCCCTTAAAAACAACCTTGTCCTCAAGGCTTGAGATGAGGAAATTGATGTAGAATGGTAGTTGGTTCCCAAGTGGCATCTGTTGGAGTTGTATCTTTCCACTAGACTAACACTTCCTTGATGGTGCACTGCCACAGACGAAGATCACGCTGGTCCAAAATTGCTTGTGGCTAAAATTAGATGGATCATTCTTCATCCAAATCGGGAAGGATGGTTTGAGTTTGGAACTTAGTTCCAATCACCTTATTTAAGCAGGAGACATGAAAAATAGGATGGAGCTTAGAATGACTGGGAAAATATAATTTATAGGTCGTCTATCCCTGTTGGAACAGAGGCAGACCCAGGGTTCAATGTTTCAACAAAGCACCAACAAAACTCTAAATACTTTCCCTTTCGGCAACACCTATGAAACAGATAAAGTCTCACCCGAGGTAGAGGCAGGGGGGCTTGTAGGACTCAGGTGTCTACAACCTAGCTGGGACATAGATATGTGATTACAACACTTAACAAATCACTTTAGCTAATCAATATACATTAGTTCATGAATCCTATTCACATCGCATATTAAACCCTAAATATAGAACAACGCAGTAATGATCAGATCAAACACTTCCAATCTCTTAACACATAGCATTAACTCAGATCTAGCATTCATTTACCATCAATAGAGCCCAAAGCATACATACATCTAGAATACATATATAAATATCAGGGCACTAAGCAGATAAACTCATAAACCACATAAACAACAATGCACAAAGCACATCAACACAGGATATACGTGGTTCACCTCAGTGTGGGGCTACATCCACCAACTTCTTCTTCTTTATTAGTCTTCTTCAATCTTTTACAACCATTTACTACTATGCACAGAGCCATAGATTTCAACTCTGTAGAGGAAAGGAGATCTACACGCAACATGCCAGATACTCTTTCCCAAACTTAGGTCATGGCACAAAGCTAACTCCTTATTAGCATAAATCCTTACACCATATGTTACACGTAGAAACTTACAATCTCATTCACTAAGCCAATTAGATCTAATTATGCACTAAACCCGTTCTAGTACTTCTTACATCACTTATATTTCTATTTATGCATTTAGAAAAGGGACTAAACATGGGTAAAACCCATGGGCTGACATCCCATACCTATTACATAAACCCTAAAAGCCCAAAAATACCGCAAAACAAGCGAGATCCTGTGATCTTTGCTTCTCCTCGGCGCTTCATCTTCGACCAGCCTATCGAAGTCCCAAAAATGGTCAAACACAACCAATGTTCTCTCAAAACTTGATCAAGGGCCAACAGGCCCCCAACACTCACTTGTGAATCGTCCCGAGTCACTCTAATCTGGGCAACACTACTTCGAAGGCCTTGACTTGCTGCTTCGCCAGAGCCTCCTGCTCGGTGAATTCCTGAATTACTTGCTTGGTGATATTCCCTTCTAGGTGTTGTTCCACTGTCGTGACCACTTGTTCTAACTGTGAGCCTCGTCCTTTGATTTCTTCAAAATGTGTGCAGGCTTCATCCTGCACCAGTTGGAGTCTCTATGTAACTTCCATAACCCTTCTCTGGATGGCGGTGACCTATTGCTAGACTGCGCACTGTTCATGTGATCTATTCATCTTCTCAACTGCATTAAGCATCTTCATAAGTGCTTTCATAGTGGTCGCATGCTCCTTCACCTCGTGGAGCTGTGCTTCCAATTTCCTCAACTTTGGGTCTTCTGCAAGGCGCTCGTAGGTCTACACACTTAGATCACTTAATTGTTTACACTCTAAGGCCAATGCCTTGATTTTTTATACTGCATTCCTAGAAGCTTCTTCCCTCTGATCGCGCACTTCTTACAGAGTGCTCGACACTGCTTGGATTTATAGTTCCATTACTCTTGCTTGAAGCTGTTGAATGGCTTTGGTGAGCTTCCCCTCTTGCATCTCATTTGACTCTAGTTCCTCCTGTGCCAAGCCCAACACAGAGAGAATTTCTCTAGATATTGCCTCCTTGACCACAATCTTCTCTACAAGAAGCTGGTATTTTTCTTTCTGGATCTTTTCTTTTTTCTACTTGAACTCCACCTGAATTTCATTTTTCTCCTTCTGCGCAACTCGTAGTTATTCTAGGACCTCCTCTTTTTCTTTCTTTAAGGCCTCAATGGCCTTCTCCCTTTATTCTTGGGCTTGACAAAGTCGAGCCTCTGTCACAGCTGCTAACCTTCGCAATTGGGTGGGCTCATCCCCCAATTCTACACTCTCTGTTGAAGATGGCACAGTAGGCACTACGCGGATCGGATGGATAGCTTGTTGGATGTCTTTGAGATCCTTCCCTATTCTGTAATACATTAACTCCTACTTTTCTCCCTGTCTTTGCAAAATGTCTTTTGAAGTGTCTTCTACAACTATTATTATGAGATCAATATCATCCACTGTGAGCACATTCTTTGACTAAGGCTTTTTGGCACGGGCCTTCTTTTTGTCCGAAGGTTTCCCCAGGGAAAGATTCCTCTTCTATGATGCTTCTGATGTGGTGAGGGGAGCCTTTGGTGGTGTCACTTTACATTTATATTTCTTGTCTCCTTCTTCCCCTCCTTCCTCTTGGTTCACTTCATCTCCTCCTCCTCCTGTAGGTGAGTCATGCGCAGTTTCCTTTGATGCATTATCCTTCTCATCACTTTCTATGTCTTGAACTTCCTCCTTTTTCTTCTTTTTTTTTACGTTGCTCTGTCCATCATGTTTGACCCAGGTGACCAAAGGACTTCCGATGATCTCAGGATCAGAAATTTCTGCATCTTCCACTGGAACAAGGAATTCTCTTGGTCATTCCTTAGTGATCTCTTCCATGTCTTCATCAGTCAATTTATAGTAAGACTGTAACTACTCCTTACTTTCATCCCTACGCATGGTGATGTAGATGAAGTGTCAGTCTGTGTATAAATTTTCTAGCGGCCTGTACTGATGGAGTGTATTCAGTGTCATTCGGGGGAATGATTCAATGGCGCGCTTCAGTTGTAGGTAGTAAGTATGGAATACAGCGTTTTAATTCCACTGCTTCTCCATATCGTTCATGTATCACAGGGTGGTGAACCTCATGTAGCACAGGGTGGTGAACCTCTAGGAAGGCTTCTCCTTCCGAAATTTTACAGGTGACAAATGCGATCAAGATCATAATCCAACTGAAATGAAACTCATACCATTGGTCCTGCACTTCTCAATAGTCCTTCTCCAACTCATTGGCAAGGTAACTTGCACAGTTCATCTGTATCCCTTTGACACACTTCCCTGCGAGGTCAACTACGAACCCTGTGACCTATGTCAGATGGTTCTTTTGGACGATCTTGCCAGCAATAAGCTAAAAATCTAGGTGCATTGTGCTATCCTAGATGGAGGCTACCTTCTAGCCTTGCTTTCCCTTCTCTACATCGCCATAGGCTTCCTTGATAAGTTGGGCCAAGGAGTGATCTGAAATCTTTCCTGGGTAGAACTGGTGAGGGTCTGGTCCCTACATGCTTAATCCATTGATCAAGTGGATCAATGTTGGATCCATAGTCATGTGCTTTTCAAGCTACATATAACCTCCATTATAGAACGACAAGAGGAGTTTAACACAAGCATTAACCTCCTAATGTTGGCCGAAGTGGGGAATCTTCATCACGTTCAAGATCGTGGAGTGCACGAGCTCCTTAATCCATGGCTGGGGAATTATCTTGGGATTCTTCCCAGTCATCTTCATCAAGTACCTATGCGGTGCGAGCATCACATATTTCTTTCGGTCTCCGAGGTTTAAGTCGCTAATATTGAGAGTTGGGATCAGTCCCAACTGGGGTCCAACTGCACATATCCCTTTCGGGAGGTACGTAATGATGTTTGTGTACTAAAATTCATGCAGGACACTGTCACGGCTAACTACACCAGCCAATGGTGGTATCTAGTCAGGAAAGACCATCGGGATCTACTTTGGGTTAGCCAGATCATCGCGGTGTTTTCTTCTTTTCTCAGTTGCAGTTTGGCTAGACCATCGTTCGATCGAGGGGGATGCTTGCAATCCTCCTGTCAACAATGCTTGTATCCATATAGACATGAATTTCTCAGCCATGAGGTCTATCAAAATCTCTTCTAAAGACTTCTCTAGCGCGCTATGCTTGCCCGACATTCACACTTGTAATCGTGGGGATCGGGTAGGAGAATAGACAAACAAGATAATCAAACAGATGGAGAAGTCTCAAAGTCACAATGCAATATGCAATCAATTCTCTGTTAGCTTAGATATCTCGGTTTGCAAAAACTTATCCCAACGCAACATCCAACAAAATAAATAAGCAACATCGTAACGAATTCCTCCAATGGGTATGAATGTGTCAATCAAGGTGAATCCATCCGTTATGGCGTGGTCTCAATGGTCCAATGGTGATCTTTTCGAAAATAATTGTGTTTCTAGCCATTCTAGAGCGTCATTCTAATGGTTAGGATGCCTCTAACGGTCATATAGCTTCGCCTTGGTGAAGTCCCATTCTGCACGGTTCTGCTATTCCGATGAGGTTCAGGTTCTGCAAGCCTACCTTCTGCGAAGTATTTTCTGGAACTTCTTGCATTTTTTCTAATTTTTCTTTCTTCTTATTGAGATTTTTGGTCTTCTTTCCTATGATTTGAGTCTCTGGATTCCTCTTTCCATTCTTATTCTTATCATCTCTTAGTGTAGTAACTTCGCACTGCTGAGGGTCTTCCAATGTAATGTCCCTTTTCAAATAGGAGCTCCAAAGAGGAGGGTTAATGGTCTAAACCGCCCCGTTAGACTATAGCTAGGGCCAAAGAGGGGTAAACAAGGTTATTAGAGGTCACTCCAGTCACAGGTGTTATATTCGGAAAGTGACATTGAGCTAAAAAGGGTTAAAAGCGCTTTTAAGTCATTATGAGCTAAAAATAGTAGTCAACAGTGAATTAGGGTTTCAAAAGTGATTTAGGGTTTTGGAAGTCAACAGTGAATTAGGGTTTCAACATGATTTAGGGTTTTGGAAAGCTATAAAGGAAGGGTCGGTGACCTAATTCATTATTATGTAGATTATGACCTGTCATTGAGGAGAGAGGTGCATCTCAGGAGAGATAGTTCAGTGGATTCCAGGAGGAAGACACCAGTTGGTTGATTTCGGTGTTGAGAGACACACCCTAGTCATCGGGAAGATCACACAGGTCTTCCATCATTCTTTAGCAGCAGTGACACAATACTCACATATTCTGACATTTCCTAGACTAGCAAAGTCAGGAAAATTACAGTGGTTTCAGAGCTTTAGTCGTGCCAGCCTGTGACTAAAGACAATGAGTGCGGTAGAATACCCAGAGGGTCATGAACATGTAGGTGATGAATATGTCACTTATAGTAGGCATAAGGAAAGAAGGCATAGGCCTATTTTTCCCCCTTTTCCTCCTAGCTTAGAGGAAGAGGAAGAGGCACACAAAGAAGCAGAGAGAAGGGCAGAGCGTGAGGCCAAGCACGAGGATTCTAGGAGACAGATATGAGCAACCAGATGGCAGTGGCAAGGCCCCCGTAGATCCAGAGACAACTTTCATGTAGGTTATCAATGACATGTTATCTAGTCAATGGACCATGTCTCAGTCCTTGGCACAGGTGGTTGATATATTGGCTAGAGTGGGCACCCCAGACACATAAGTCCCGCATGCAGCACAAGAGAACTCGGGAGCAGGCAATAGACCCCAGTCACCCTCTCGCACATACACCTCTGCGAGTAGGATTCCTAGACCCTTGTTTCCCAGTTTCTAGAGGGCACCCCTAGTAGCATCACTGCCACCGATAGCACAGAGGCCACCCACTCATGCAGACAACATTGCAGAGTATAGGAGGGAGTACGCAACATTGGATCATGACTTCCATCAGGACATGACCTTAGTCAAGTACTGTGGACTCAGACTTAGGAACCGCCCCAGAGAGCCGTAGAGGGGAGGACCACAACAACAGCAGGGACATAACCTTGATTTCATCCAAAAATTTTGGAAACTCACAATCCCTTCTTTCGACAGATCATCCAAATACACCACTAGAGCTTAGGTACAAAAGCTAGATATGTATTACAAGATCAACCAGATGACCGAGACGGAGGCCATCAGTTTCGTGACCTTACACTTAGAGGGTGAGGCACAAAATTGGTGGTATCATGGACTGGTAACATTGGGTCACAGTTGCATCACCTCCTATAGGGAGTTTACAGATAGGCTCATGGACAGGTTTAAAAGGAAGGATCCCGAGATACACTTCAGGGATCTAGCCCAGTTGAGACAAACTGGCACAACAGAGGTGTTCATCACAGAGTTTCAGTGGGTAGCCATGGAAGTGACAGATATATTAGAGCCTAGGCTAATCATGCTATTCACAGAAGGACTCACAGAGCCTTTGAGAGGATGTGTGAAGGTATACATGCCTCCCACTTTGCACGATGTCATTCTTCGCACTTGAGATCTGGAAGACTTAGTGCCAAATACTAAAAATTTCTCCAAACCATTTGTTTCCTAGAGGGATCGAGACAGGAAGCCATTCCAAAGAGCATGGAAGGAAAAGGAGAATTTGGATGATGAGACTAGGTGAGAGCTTATGACGAAGAAGATTTTCTTCGGTTGCAGAGATCCTTGGGTCCCAGGCCATAGGTGCATGGGCAAGGGAGAGATTCATTATATTGAGGTAGCATCAGACAGCATGGACAATGAGGAGGAGGAGCAGGACAGTGGATCCACTGGTTCAAAGGAGGATTCAACACCAACAGAGGAGCAACATCCCCATAGACCACCGACACCGAGAGGATCCCATCCTCCAGTAGTCCCACAACCGCTAGAGCGGGCTAACAGGAGGAAACCAGTAAAGGGAGGAGTCATAGCGACCCTTTCTAGTGTTCTGTTAAGAACCTGAATAGATCTACAAATATAATCACCACAAATACTGAATACACAATAGATCCACAAATCAAGATAGAACAAACCACACTTTATTATTACCAAACCCTTGAGGTAGGGAAACACCATACAATGGATCCTATTATGGAAGGGATCCTCTCCTGTTCACTTGCCTCTTCAAGGGGGCATCCTCTCAATGAGATTCAACTCCAAATACAATACTTCTTTTCATGTCTCATTACATTGCTTGAATCCCTTTATATAGTGCTACCATCACCTAAGAACATTCTAGAGGAAGAATCTTCTAGAAGTAGAACCTTCTAAGAAGTCCTCTTACATTTATTATATCTAATTACTCATTTATTATATCTAACTACCATAGTGGGCCTTATTTAATAATATAGTGGACCTAGTCCACCTTACATTTAATGACCTCCACTATTATCACTATGGGCCCTCTAGGACCCCCCACTACCTCTCTAGCTACCTTACATTCCATCCCCCTTATGAAAGCGTTGTCCTCAATGCTTGATGTACAACCATATACCAAGGTCCCATGGATAATTGTGGACCATAATGCAGAAGAATATTGAAGAACCAAGGTCCCATGTAGAAAGGAAATCCACCATGCTGAAGTAGTCCAACCACCATTGTAAGCCCGGGTCCCATGTCCAAGTGCTCATGTGAACTCCCCGAAGAAGATTTTGGAACCCAATAACCAACTCCAAATGATGCTCCAAAGACTGACACCTATCATGTCGATCCAAATAAGAAGATCCATCCACATAGTGGAAAATGGTCGTAGCAGAATCTGGAAGGAATAATACCACTGTAGAATATGTAGACTGAACGCTGGTAATTAACTCCTGATGTGGGACATTGATGTTCTCTACAGAAGGTGGAGTAGAGTCATCAAATAAAATATGGAAGTGGTTGTCATCCCAGAAATGACAACTATCCATATACCAATCATCACAATCGTCCTCAAAATCATACCAAGAATATATTTCTTGATTATATTCATCCCTGATGATGTCTTCCATAAGAAATCTCTCATGCATGTTATCCAATGAACTACGAAGCCTATTATTGAGGTCATCTGCAAGGTCATGAAATTTGTCATGCAATGTGTTACACAATGTGTCATACAATTGATATTTGAATGCTTCAAGAATTTATTTGAGGTTTTGATAAGAAATAGCCATCTGAGAACCTTATGAACTCTTCAGTCCCTCAACCGTCATGAAAAAAAAACAAAAATAGACCCAATAAGTTTCTGCAGAAAATCGCGGCTTTTTTCTGGAAAAACCCTAAAAAACTGTTGAAGTTAAAATGCTCATAACTTCATTTCCCGGACTCTGTTTCGGCTGATTTGTTTTTTGAAATTTGGTGAAATTGTGAGAGGAACTCAGATCTATAATTTATTTGGGCAGATTCGGCCTCCAAATGCTACAAAAATAAAAACAAATCGCGCCGCCGTCCACAGAAAAAACCCTGAAAAATTGCAGATTTTAAAACCTCAATATCTTGACCTTCCGGACTCTGTTTCGGACGATTTGTTTTTTCAAATTGGGTGATTTTAGGAGAGGAACTCATATATACAACCATTTTCTTCAAATTTTACACATAAATATACCAAAAACTTCGATAATTTCACGGCCCTCTTTTTTCTGCTCCGAAAAAAATCTCCAAAAATAAAAAATATTTGCCCACAATGTCTGCCCAAGGAAAGTGCTCTGATACCAATTGTTAAGAACCTGAATAGATCTACAAATATAATCACCACAAATACTGAATACACAATACATCCACAAATCAAGATAGAAGAAACCACATTTTATTATTACCAAACCCTTGAGGTAGGGAAACACCATACAATGGATCCTATTATGGAAGGGATCCTCTCCTGTTCACTTGCCTCTTCGATGGGGAATCCTCCCAATGAGCTTCAGCTCCAAATACAATACTTATTTTCATGTCTCATTACATTGCTTGAATCCCTTTATATAGTGCTACCATCACCTAGGAACATTCTAGAGGAAGAATCTTCTAGAAGTAGAACCTTCTAAGAAGTCCTCTTACATTTATTATATTTAATTACCCATTTATTATATCTAACTACCATAGTGGGCCTTATTTAATAATATAGTGGACCCAGTCCACCTTACATTGAATGACCTCCACTATTATCACTAT
This sequence comes from Picea engelmannii, assembly GCA_009831015.1. NCBI lineage: Eukaryota > Viridiplantae > Streptophyta > Pinopsida > Pinales > Pinaceae > Picea > Picea engelmannii. The sequence goes on from ML787316.1 coordinate 1,413,909, forward strand.
GGGCCCTCTAGGCCCCCCCACTACCTCTCTAGCTACCTTACATGTTCCCAGGTATGATAACCTCTGTATCAAAGGAATTATTTAGGGGCAATGAGAAATCACCCTGATAGATAGTGGGGCCACCCACAACTTCATCGACGCTTCACTACTATAGAGACAAGCACTTCAAACAGAGGAGTTTGAGGGGTTTGATGTTGTGGTAGCAGATGGCCACATAGTGGAGTGTCTAGACAGAGTTCTAAACTTAGAGATGAAGTTAGGAAACTACACAGTGAGAGACACATTTTATGTGGTTGACCTATCGGACATAGATGTGGTGTTAGGAGTTCAGTGGATGATTACCTTGGGAAAAATCACTACCAACTACCAAACCTTGGAAATGGGATTCATAGATCAGGATAGAAAGAAGGTTTTTCTAATAGGTGTGTCGACAGGAGCACCTAGGAAAGTTTCATCCAAGAGGATGGAGAGGATATTCAGACATGGCAAGGTAGCATATGTCACAGAATGCTTGATCACTACTCAGAAGGATTCAGAAGGTCGACAATAGTACCATACAGAGATCAAGAATTTATTGGGATGACATCAACAGGTCTTTGAGGCAATTCCACTGGGGAGACCACCTGACAGGGGGTTTGAGCACACCATTGAGTTGGAGGAGGGGGATAAACCTATGATCAACCCCCCCGATCATCATCCTAGGAGGTTCAAGGATGAGATAGAGAAGGAAATCAAGGAATTGTTGGCGATGGGACACATCAGACTGAGCAGCAGCTCATTTGCTTCTTCAGTTGTCTTAGTTCTGAAAAAGGATGGCACCATGAGGATGTGCATTGATTTTCGAGCATTGTATGGATATGATGCTCCCACTTTGGTAGAATTGGTCTTCAGGGAGAGAATATATCCCAAGGCCAAGGATTGGATCATAGAGAGTTAGGAGATTCTCAAGTTGTTGAAAGAGAACCTGCAGATGGCACAAAACTGACAGAAGATAAGTGCGGACAGGCACAGGATAGAGCGCAACTTTGAGGTTGGAGATTTGGTTTTATTGAGACTCTAACCCTACAGACAGTCATCTCTGAAGAAGAGTGGGGCCGAGAAGCTCAAGCCCATATTTTATGGTCCTTATAGGATCATGCACCGAGTAGGCAAGCTTACTTACGAGCTAGAGCTTCCAAAGGGGAGCAAGATTCATAACGTGTTCCACATGTCTTGCCTCAAAAAGGTAGTGGGACAATTCATTAGCACATCAAAGGAGCTTCCCCCGTTGGATGAGGATGGACAGTTGGAGTTATTTCCTGAGGAGGTTTTGGAGTTCCGAGAGAGGAAACTGAGGAGGAGGGTCATCAGAGAGTGTTTGATCAAATGGAGATGGCTTCTAGTAGAGGACATTACTTGGGAGAGCAAGTAAGTGTTAGAGCACCCTGGACTAGTATTGCTTGAGGACAAGCAATTCCAAGAAGGGAGGACTGTGTTATCTCCATAGATAAATTAATCAAGTTGTTTTATTTTAGGTGATAGGATGTCATTCAAAACATACATTTCTAAATTTTTAAAGCTCATTTTTTAGAGCTTTATGCATGTAATAAAGTTTAAAAAAACATTTGGTTTCGTTTTAATTTCAAAAAAGTCAAATATCAGGTTTCGGTGGCTTAGGCGCTTCTTCAAAAGGGATTCTTAGCTACTAAAATCCTTAGCTTTCGACAACTTAGACAAGAAATTTAGGTCTATTTTAGCCACCGAAATCGCAAGAGCATGGAAGGAGTCAGCATGTCCTTTCACACGCCTAAACTGTCGGGATTGAGGTTTTATGATTGCAATTGGTCGTCAAAAAGACAGAAGGAAAATCATTTAGGGACTTGGAGCTCATCTCTGCATGCTATATCGAATCTTTTCAAATTATTGTTTCATCAAATCACATGGTTACTTACTTCCCATCATTGCAGTCACCAACCATGACTATTTCAAATTTTAAGCCGTGCTTTCACATCCCTTATAATTAGCGCCAAATTCTAATGAATGCCTCATACTTCTCGTCCCTGTCACAACTGAGCCAAATATTCCTAAGTCTACGATGTGTAATTTTCCCCCAAAACTTGATTTTCCAATTGCAGGTGTACAGGAACATTGCGACAGATGAAGAAAGAAGGATCAACTCTGAGGAAGGAGCTAGATGATATTAGTTACTTGCAATCTCACCCAGATGTATGCCAAATTTTCAGAGACGCAGGTTGCTACAATTTTTGTAAAAAATTACAGAGCTCTCACCAACAGGTGGCAGAATATTTTGCCCTGACTTTCGATGGAAGGAAAGCAGTCATTGGTCAAGATGAATTCCAGGTGGATGAAGCCCTCATAGATGAGGTGACAGAGCTACCCAGGACTGGATAAAACTGGTTCAAAACCACTGTCACAAAGAATGTTGAATTTAGGTCCTACTTGAAACTAGAAAACAAGTGTTTGGTATGGAAGAAAGGCATTCCTATGTCTTTCCTTGAAGAGAAATGGCAATAGTTATTAAAATCCATTCTTGTTTATATAACTTGTGAAGGTAGATATAATAGGGTGATGATTTAACATTTCAAACTCATGAACCATTTCACTGGTAGAAACCCACTTAATCTGCCTTATTATCTCCACAAAAGCTTATCTAACATGGTTCATCGGGTCAAGGCTAATCCCAATAAGGTTGGAGACAGGTTATCCCACCATGGTTTGATTAAACTCTTGGTTTATGAGCTATTGTGAAGAAGAAGCAAAGAATGGAATTACTTCTTGTTCTGGAATGATTTTCAAACTGATGTACAGCCAGAGGGTAAGAAGAGTCCTTCTTCCAAGAAGTCTTCTACTCCCAGAAGTGGAAAGAGGACGAGGAGAGCTATCTCTCCAGTTCCAGTTAATCAACCCTCTCCTTCTTCTAAGCCTAATAAAACTAAGAAGAAACTAAACTTCAGCAGTGAGACCGAGAAGGTCGAAGAACCCCCAGTGAACAAGATAATTATTAATCTTCCCTACACAGACTCGGAGGATGAAGAACACTGGGTTGAAATAGAGCATGAAGAGCATCAGATTGAAACAAAGCATGAAGATTTAGTTACCACAGGACATGAAGATGCAGTATATGTAGATGTATTCACAACAAGGTATGAAGATCTTCCATCACCTACACCAAAAGAAGAACAAGAACTACAAGTTGCAGATGCCTCATCTAGCAAAAAAGTGAATCAGAGTAAATCAAAGGAAATCGGGAAACTTAAAAAGAAGTTAGCTCAACAAGAAGTGATAGAAAGGGTAATTAAAACCAGATATGAAACCTTGTCTAAGAATTTTGTAGAAAGCAACTCAGCCTTAGAAAGATTAGCACATGAAATCATAAAGGAAAAGAAAAAGAATGAGAAGACTGTAAAAGATTACAACAGCTTATGGAGAGTAGCTAGGGACTTGATGAAAAATGTTAGGGCTTTAAGGTCACAAGCTATGTATTCAAAATGCCAGTCTCAAACACATGCTACTCTTGAAACCCTAGCAGAGGTAGCAGTTCATTGCAATGAACCACATACAGCCAACAATCCTATAGTCTTTCCAGAAGTTGAGTAAGATGCAAAAGCCTCAGAAGATCAACCCTAAGGTGGTTTGGAGCTAGAACAAAAAGTATTTTGAAATTTTGATAATTTTCACTAAGGCAGAACTTTTGGTGGCTTAGGCAAACATTTTGATTGTTCATTAGCCACCGAAAGCAGAGCTTTCGGTAGCTAATTGGTCCAAATTTTGTCTATTCTAACTACTGAAATCACTGACAACGAAGAAAGTTAGTATTTTTGCAAAGATCCAGGTTTTCCTTGTGCAAAAGCCTCAGGAATAGTTCCAATCGATAGATAATAATTAAAGACATCCTTATCAAGAGTCTGTTTTGATTTTGGAGATGCTCTACAAGGCAGAAAGGTCAAATTGGTTAGTTATTTTCAGGGAAAGAACTGTTTTATTGTCAACAGGTGTCATTTTCGACTTCTCTCATATCTCATGAAAATCCATTAGCCTCGGAAAGCTTACTACACCTGTCGAAGAATCTGAATGACAAGAATATCACCCAAGAATAGGAATTGACCTATTTTATAGGATCTTTGCCTATTTTCTTGAGCCAGTTATTGACTTTCTATTTTTGGCAAAATTCGATCTAGTATCCTAGGATCTAGAAACTGTTTGTAAAGGCTATAAAGCCAAAAATATTAGAGGAATGACAGGTTCAACTTTGAGTTCTAGACTCTATTGTTATTTTGATACAGACTGTTGCACCTCTTTTGTCACCTAAATGAGCAAAACATAGGTTCTTACAAGCTTAGTTGGGTTAGCTAAGCAAGACAACAATAAAGGAAAGGGTTAGAAGAATAAACATAAAAGACTAAGCTAAGAATTAAACTAGGAAAGGAAAAAACAACTAAACTATTTTTCATAAGGACATAAGAACAAGAAACAAACAAGACTCATGTCACCAATGGAAAGGATTATATTAGTGAAAAGAAAACACCAAAGAGAAAGGGGACATTGGGTCCCTTCTTCCTCCAAGGGAGGGCTTTTGGACCCCCAATATTGAGCTCTTCTTACAACTTGGAAACTTGAAAGAAAAGGTTGAAAGAATCCCAACCTAACCCACTCAAAAGGTGACATGGATTGCCCAAATGGAATTTTGCTAGTGTTCTCTTGATAAGAAAAGAGGTTTCCCCAAGAAAATAGCAGCAACATAACCTTGCAAATGAATTCCTTGAAAGTGTAGTGCACCCATGGCCTTGTTTTATAGCACCACGTTGAGGTATTGTGCAACCAACTTTTAGTGTGAAAAGGGGTTGTTTAGGGAACCTTTAGGTCTTTGACGAGCCACCCAATCGGATCCAACCGAGATTTGGATGTAAAATCGACTTGGAAGATGAACCACAAGTGGGTGGGAGGCCGACCAACATCATAAATGCATCGTTCTCAGGTGTGCGCAGCTTTTAGCGTCCATAGTCGTGCATCATGTGCATGTGCTTTTTTCCTGCATTTATTGATGGCACATGTGCATGCGCGCCCTGTGTAGTCATAAAGCATCTTGATTTTATAACTGGTTGTATAGTTTTGGACCTTTTGGAAATGTTTTTTTGGTAATTTTGGTTCATGGGTGAACTCATAGCTGTTTGAAGATGATGGATTCCTGTAACCATTTGCCAACAAAATTCTAGTGATAACAAATGCCCCCTGATGGATGAGGTTAGGAGCATACAGATAGCCAAAATTCATCAATGTTTCTTCTACTGAGAGTACCATTGTAATAAAGAGTGATAGTGAGAGTATCAAGATGACCCATTGGAGGGAGAAGGGAACCGATAGGACCCAACCTTTTGCAAGGTGTGGAAAATAAATTGTGTACAAACGAGGCGGGCATGCCGCATGCTCATGTCATGTAACTAAAAAAAATGGATGTTGTATAGTAACTGAAATTGTGTGTTGATGTAGACAATTGTAGCACCTTCGGGGACGATTTTGATAAAGGTAGAGGAAAATTCTGATGAGGAACAATACTCTGAATAGTAGGCAATGATACCTATAATAAGTATCATGGATTCTGTGGGCATCAATATCCCAACAAAGTTTAGAGGTCTTCGGAAAATATAAAAAATAACAACAATAGTCGCAAAGTAAGACCCACCATAACATGAGAAAGTGTTGAAGTCGAATGTTATGGGGGTCAATGACAACAGAGAGAAATGATGGTTCTCCTTGTGCCATCCGAGACTCCTCATTGTAAGGGTAATGAGAGTCAAGATAATTTCACCCTTCTGGAAACTGTGTTGATGTCGAAAAAAAGGGAGATGCAACTCCAAGAAGCAAAGGGCTTCATGAAATCCACTTGGTGAGGTCAGGAACTGAGGAGGTACATGGACGAAGTCAAGGTGCGTGGAGACTCAAGACTGCCCTTGGTTTGGGATATATGCGAAGTATAAGTGGCCGCAACTGTTCAACTAGGTCGAGTGTCAGGGGGACAATGAGACACAGGATAAGTTGTGCCAGAGGCAGGACAAAGTGAACAAAATTAGAGAGAAGAGGTAGGTGTCCTGTGGGATACTCGGAGTTTATGGACGATGTCAATAAGAGTAGGTGATAAGGAATGCCCCAACCAAGGCTGACATGGGTTGCGTTTTCCAAAAAGGAAGAAGGTCACCAAAGGTGATGACAAAAAGCTATGTAAAATGCTGGAAACAATGGCTTAATTATAAAAAGAATTAAGAATTTAGTGGGGATAATAATGCAGATACAGAAATGGGTGCCCCAGTGTGAGATGGCTTGGCCTGAGGATGGCGCAAGTTGGTTAAAAAATAAGTGGGGGGTTGGGGCCCCATAGGCGGGTTTTTGTAGTAGGGAAATGTATGGAGGGAAATCTGAAGATGGGCAAACTGGCGGTGGATGAAATGGATGGTAAATGATGCTGCAGGAGTGTAGTCAAAACAAAACCATGAGGAAGTGCCCTGGAATCCATTGGGTAGGCTAGCAAAATGAGGAGGAGTATGTGGTTGATTCACGACATGATGTAAGACTATTGGGACTCCCATCCCTAAAGGTTGAAAACAACATGAGTGTCAAAGTGCCAAGGGGGGGCTATGAATGGGACAACTCATGTGGGGGAGAGTGCTACCGGGTGACAGTACCCAAAATGTAGTGGAGGTGACGGTACTGCAGAGCCGGATATAGGGACCCTAAAGGAAAATTTTAGAGGGTGTGACTGGATATGCAATTGAGATTAAGAGGGAATGATTACATGCCAGTGTCGATTATATACCTGAAGGGGTCGCGCAGGTGTGTGATGACCAAGTACCTGCACACATGACAACCAAATACCCGACGTGAACAATATCTGAAGATAATCGAACATATAACCATTTATTTGATAATTTTGAACATGGGCATGCGTACCTAAACAGGGTATGGAAAAATGGCTCCCTGGTGGCTAAGGATGAAAAATGTCCTAGGGATTGTCTTGATGTAGATGATGGGGTGATGATCTCGTGCCTGAAGACGGATTGGAAAACGGACGCTCGGAACTCCCAGAATTGAGTTTGGAAGTCTGGCAAAATGGACTATATATAGCTGCGGGGCCCACATTGCCACCTCATTTGTACTTGCTGCTATAGTTGTGAGAGAGGAGATTGCAGAGAAGATTCAGAGATTCCAGGAGTGCGAGGAAGCCGATTCGAGAGGTGCTAGAGTCAGGTTAGTGGTCTCATCCTCCTGTACAGTAGTTAGGTGTCAATTTTTGGGTAGGACCGTACGGATGGTCATACGGTGAATTTTTAGGGTTGTGGCCCCCAAGTGCGTGAGTGATCGATGGAGACCCATACACGAATGTGTGGATGTAATGGGCACAAATTCACAAGGGGGGCATGCTATTTGGGAAAACAGGCACACATGGGATGCGCACCTATCCAAAACACAGTCATGCATATGTGCACAGCTATGTTGCTGACAGTTGTGCATGAGTGCGCAACTGTGTAGTGAACATGCGCACACTGAATGTGCACCTATGGGATTAACAGGCGTGCATACATGTGCACCTATGGGGTAAACAGGTGCGCATGTGTGCGCGCCTATGGGCAAAATAGTCGTGCCTTTGAGGCAAAGGTGAGGGTGAGAAAGCTTATGTCCCTCTCTCTTTTTTTTTCTTTTTCTTTTCAAGGTGGGGGGGGGGGGGG
>ML787316.1:1439237-1464592 GCA_009831015.1 Picea engelmannii
AAAAGAGGATTGAGTAAACATAGCATGTGGTTGGCCCTTCTTAGTAGAGAATAAATTATTCTCGAAACCAAGAGGAGCTCATTCATGAGTTGTTCCCCTTTAGTATTTCTAGAGTGTCGTGCATGTTTAATTAGTATTCAGCCATATAATGTTTTATTCACGTTGACAAATGAAAGTTCATAGAGGTTTATTTATTATTCAATCATATGAAATTTTATTGTCTTTGACAAATGCAGGTTTGAAGGGAGGCCGCCTCCATGATCCACATCGCATTTCTAACAAGGTATAAATCATTTTCTTCTCTTGCGTCATGAAATTTTCCTTCATTTCCTTGTATACTTAAATTCAAAATCCAAGGATAGATAATGGTGGAAACAACTATTATTAATTTAATAATATTGTTTTTAGAGATTATTGATTGTAAGTTCATGTGGCATATTAAGTTTTCCCTTAACATTTTTTTGCCAATGTTCAATGTTTAGAAACACCTATTCAGAGGACTTGTCGATGTAGAATGTTGGTTGGAGTTAGTGATTGACTCAATGAACATTGACAACAATATTGATAAATCATATGGCACAAAAAATGTGAGTTCTTCTTGGATACTTACCCTTCAAAATAACAAATGCATACTTATCATTCATAGAAACATTATTAGAATGAGATAATCAACAAATGTTTGGAGGGACATTTGACAAGTTATGTGAATATCTGCAAGCTTCTTATCCAAGTGGTTATATCTTGCCAAAAATTGGTAGAAAGAAACTTTCCATAATCCCTTAAAGGACCTTTGTGGTTATGATCCCCATAAACCAAATTGATTGGACCATTGAAGACAATCATGTGCTTTTGTCCAAATTTTCCTTGAGGAAATAAAGAAGATATTCCATCAACTCAAAGACAATCTTATAATTTCTCAAGACCAAATGAAGGAATAGAAAGATCAACACCATAGTGAAAGAAAATTTGGCATAAAGTAGAAGAAAACTTCAGTAGCACCTAGTTGCACCACTAAGCACCTTAGGATTCATTATTATAGCCTTAGTTTCCACCCTATAGGTCAGAAGGGAGTGCATAAGGTATTATAAGACTAAACACATGATTTGCCTAAGATTTAGGGCCTTTTTTAGGGATGTCACGGGACACGTACGAAATGTCACGTGACTATAGTCATTGGACTTCCTTAGTTCAACACGCAACTATTTGTCAAAATTTCTACATTCATGGAGTTAAAAGGTGATAGGCGAGGGATGAGTTGTATATTTGTGTGATCCAAAAAATCTTAGATACTTATTATGTTGGATTACTAAGAGGGGGTGTGAATCAGTAATAGCGTAATTATAATCCTTTTCCTCCAAATAATCCAAGTGTTATATCAATGTAGAATTATTATCCAATAATGAGCAATAAGAAATGAACAATCACACACATACACTGTACACCGGTGTTTTACGTGGAAACCCAAATCAGGATAAAACCACATAATGCTTTTTCTTATATGTCTTGAAGAATTACATTCATTAGAAACACCAATTTCCTTTGTTTTCCATCTGCAACTGGAAGGAAGCTCCAACCCCCTATTTTCTCATACTACAACCTAAGGGAAACTCCAACTCCCCAATTCTCTGGCTACAACCAGAAGGATTCTGCAACCCCATAAGTTATCTGGCTACAACCGGAAGGTGGCTACAACCACTTGTCCTTGCCCCATCCAACCGCCCTGAAGTAGAAGTAGTATGATGGAACCACTATCACACTATCACTGTGAGATATACCGTTGTAAACTTGTACCAATAAACCTGAACCATGCATCAACCTATACCTCAACCTGTACCATAAACAAGTGCATCAACCATGCACCAACCTGTAACATAAACAAGTGCATCAACCATGCACCAACCTGTACCAAACATTCTGTAATCAACCTGTACCATAAACAAGTGCAACCAACCATGTTCCAAGTATGTACCAATCATGTTTCAACTACTCATCAATATGTACTAACATCATCAACTATACACCTCATGTATGTGCCAACTCATCAACTACTTGTCTCAACCATGTACCCAAATTGTACCTCAGCCAAAATCCATCATCAATTTCATCATCCAAATATTATTTATAACTCTGTAATAGACCTGGTGTATATGATCACATACCTGCAAACCTTCCTTAACTTTAAACAACAAGAGACTAGCATTTACATCAAACATTTCTTTAGTCTCACATGACTAGTTTTGGATTAGTTAACAACCCTGACTTGAAATAATCATAACTTTGTAACTATAATTAATAAATATATGAAACAAATACACAATGTTCTTCAGTGTGTTTTGTGCAATTCCTCTAGGTTTCACTACTTGGAACCTCTCAGAAAATTAGTTATAGTAAAAATGGAATACCTTGCTGAATTATGGTTTATTCTATAGAGCGACCTTGTAGAGCATGCCCCGCATGGAATATTTTTTGAATCGATATGAAACTGTTAGAAAACATACTACAGACTGTACTATAATCAACACATTTGGTCTTACTTAATTTGGATCTGTTATGAATAAATTATGACGTGTTTACCCGAAACACGTGTTTTTGACTAGTTTTGAGACTAGCCACAAACCCTATTTTCCACAGAGTGTAACTCTAAAAATACAATGACCCACAACCTAAATTTTTTACCATAGATACTTGGATATGTTACCTCAATGGAATAGTAATTTCACGGTCTAAATAATTCTATAAAAAAATATTATTTCAAAAATGGTGAGATGACCTATAAATAACATACCTTAGAAACCATCATCAAAAGAATTTATCCTTCCTTGAATTCCAACCTTCTTTTCTTCACCTTCCCTCAGAAATTTTGCTTAGATATCCTTTGGTTACATTAGACACCTATAGGTATTCGATATGCTCAATTTTTATTTAAATTAGAGAGCCTTGCCTCTTATTTATACTCTCCAAGTAGCTTCCTTAAAAACATCTTCTAGGTCACTTTGCCCACTTTCTTTATTTTAGGGTTAACCCACCTCTAATTTCTCCATTAAATTTATTATTTAAATAATTGATTTTGTATTCACTTTGAATTATAGTGCACTCATCACTTCACTTTATTATTTACCTTTAAAAACTATTAAACCACTTTGACTACTTTGACCTTTTGGGGCTTCTAAATGACATATGAGGGTCCTCCAACTTCGTAAGGCCGTAACTCTCAAACCGTGAGGAGTTATGTGACATTACACATACCACCAGAAATGGAATGACATGTACTATCCATATAGAATAGTATTACCTAAAAATATATCAAAACTCATACCATTATCCATAAAAAAAACTTGGGTCCATTACCCAAACCTAGGTTCTCCAACTTCTCATGGCCATAACTCTCTAACCGTGAGGAGTTATGTGACGTTCCACATACCACCAGAAATGGAATGAAAATCACTATCAATCTAGGATAGTTTCACTAACAAATTCACTGGCATTCATCTCATTATTCCACAAATAATCATAGGTTCTCTAACCATACTTCTAGGATAACTCAATCCGCAAAGCGTCTTCCCGTGAGGGATTTCACCATAAGGGGACCACTTTGGAGTTCATCCATTTATACTTATCATCAACCATGACAAGACAATAACGAGTCATATTTACATCAAACAATCTTGGGTCCATTACCCAACCTTTGTGCTATGGGGATTTCTTCAAGGGTTGACATCAATGACAACCAACCTTAATCAACAATCTCCCCCTTTGGCATTGATGGAAACACTATGATGCAATACTGAAATCATATTACTCATGCTCCCCCTAGAACCATGCCTCTATCCTCTATATCTGATAAATCTACTCCCCCTGGAACCATGCCTCTGTCCTCTGCATCTCATAAATCTATCCCCCTGGAACCATGTCTTTGTCCTCTACATCTCATAAATCTCTCCCCCTTTGTAATCAATGGCAAAGGTATATTTCCATCCGAAGTTTCTCCCCCTAACTGAACTATCCTTGTATGGTGCCTCCTCGTGTAAATCTAAGTCATATAAGATAATCATTCAAAAAGAATTCATTTTGGAGTAGAAATAACTCAAAGTCTCTGGCAAAGATATTCAAAGGATCCCCGTGGAAGTGGTTTTGTGAAGATGTCTTCCACTTGTTATTTTGTGCCCGCATACTGAACTCTGATGTTCTTTTCTGCAACCTACTCTTGTAGAAAGTGATACTTTATTGGAATGTTCTTCATCTTGAAGTGCATCATCGGGTTCTTCGAGATACTGATGGAGCTTGTATTATCCCAATAGATTGGAATGGGCTCATAATACTCAACCTGTACATCTGTCAGAGTTTGTTTCATCGAAAGAACATGTGTACAACATGATGTTTCTACAATATACTTTGTCTCGGCTGTAGTTAAATATATTGATGATTGATTCTTGTTTAGCCCTGATACTAAGCACTCACCCAAGTAGAACATTGCTCCATTGATGCTTCATCGGTCATCAATACAACCTACCCAATCTGCATCTGTGTAGGCGATAAGTGATATATCCTTTCCTTGTGGATACCATAATCCAAACTATTTTGTTCCTTTGAGATATATGAAAATCCTCTTCACTGCTAACACATGTGACTCCTTTGGTGCTGCTTGAAATCGTGCCACTTGTTCAACTGCCTACATTACATCTGGTCTGGATGTTGTCACATATAGTAGGTTTCCAATCATTGACTTTTATTGCCTCTGATCTATAGACTTTGAATCATCATCTTTTCTCAACTTGCAACTGGTTTGCATGGGAGTGGTAATTGGTTTGCAATCTTCCATTCTGAACCTCTTTAGCATTTCTCTGATATACTTGGTTTGAGAAATAAATATTCCTTGGTTTCTTTGATGTATCTGAAGTCCCAAAAATAAGGATAGTTCTCCAAGTAACGACATTTCAAATTCATTTTGCATATCGTTTGCAAATTTTTGGCTTAACATGTCATCATCACTACCAAAAATAATATCATCAACATAAACTTCCATTAATAAAATATTACCTTCACTTACCTTGATGTAGAGGTTGATGTCTGCACTTCCTTTTCTGAACCCTGCCTGTTGCAGATACTTATCCAGTCTAGAGTACCATGCTCTAGGAGCTTGTTTTAGACCATACAAGGCCTTCTTTAATTTACACACATAATCTTCATTCTCTGACAACTAAAATCCTTCTAGTTGTTCAATGTAGACTTGTTCTTCAAGTTCCCCATTTAGAAAAGCTGATTTTACGTCCATCTGATATACTTTAACATTTTTGGAGCAAGCATATGCTAAAAGCAACCGAATTTCTTCCATTCTAGCAACTGGGGAAAATGTCTCTTCAAAGTCGATTTCTTCAATGTGTGCATATCCTTTACATACCAATCTAGCTTTATTCCTTGTAACTTGGCCATCTTCATTTAATTTATTCCTAAAAACCCATTTTGTGTCGATCAAATTCTTATTCTTTGGTATTGGAACCAGTTCCCAAGTGTCATTTTTCTCTATTTGATCTAATTCTTCATTCATGGCCTTATTCCAAAATTCATCCTTGTTGGCTTCTTCAAAACAGTTTGGTTCAATTGTAGATAAGAGTGCTAGGTGTGTTTGTTCTAGTGAATAGATTTTTCTTCTAGTCTCAACTCCTACATCTTTGTTTCCAATAATCTGATCTAAAGGATGATTCTTCTGTACTCATTTGCTAGGTGTCTTTGGAGATACTTGTTGAACTTGATCTTTTGTTTCTATCAGATTCTCTTCATATTCCTCTTCTACTTCATCTTCTTCTTCTTCTTCTTCGAAAATTTGTTCCATTGATTTGTTGTATTCTTCCTTTGATTCTGGTCTGTCTGTTTCATCAATTGTTACGTTGATGCTTTCCACAACTTTGTTCAATCTTAGATTGAAACTTTTTTATGATTTCTTTATACTTGAGTAACCAACAAGTACTCATTTTTCCACATGAGAGTCAAACTTTCCCATTCTACCATCTTCTCTATTGATATAGCATTTGCTTCCAAAAACTCTGAAGTGTTTCACATTTGTTGGTATTTCTTTCCATAGCTCGTAGGGAGTTTTATTAGTGTTGTTTCTAAGCATTACTTCATTTTTAATGTGAATTGGTGTATGCAGTGCCTATGTCCAAAATATATCTGTCAATTTGGAATCCATTAGCATTGTTCGAGCCATTTCATGTATTGTCATGTTCTTTCTTTCAACAACTCAATTTTGTTGAGGTGTCCTAGCAACGAAGAATTGCCTTTTTATTCCATGACTGCTGCAGTAGTCCATAAATTCATTTTAAGTGAAATCTCCTCCATTATCAGATCTCAAGCATTTGATTCTTAGATCCATCTCATTTTCAACCATTTCCTTGTAGATCTTGAAGTTTTCAAAAGCTTATGACTTGTTCTTGAGAAAGCAAACTGCAGTCATTCTTGTATAATCATCAACTAATAACATAAAGTATCTCTCACCTTTTAAGCCCTTTGTTTTAGTTGGTCCAACTAGATTAGTATGCACAATTTCTAGTGGTCTTGTTGTTGAATATTCCTTTGATTGGAACCTGGTCTTTTTTTTCTTTCCTTGTTGACAATGCTTGCATAAAGTGTTGGTTGGTTTCGTGATCTGGGGCATTTCTATGACTACTTCTCTTTTGCTAACTTTGACAAGGTTATCAAAATGCATGTGAGCCATTCTTTTGTGCCATAGCCAAATTTCATCTTCCTTTCCTAGACAACACTTTTCATTTCCAATTTCACTTAACACATATATGTTGTTTGAAGTTCTTGTAGTTGTATCGACCAATTTCCCTGAACCTTCTCTTCTTATCTCACACTTTTGTGAATCAAAAGTAATTTTATGAACTTGGTCACACAATTGACTCACACTTAGAAGATTATGTTTCATATCTTCTACCAGTAGAACATTTTGTGCCTTTTTATTCTTGTTCCCAATTCGGACTGTGCCTTCTCCAATGATTTTGGTTGAATTATCATTTCCGAAGGAGATTGATCCATTTATTTCCTTTCGCAATGTAAGAAATTTGTCTCTATCACCAGTCATGTGTTTTGAACACCCACTGTCAACATACCAATCATGTTTCTTTTGCTTAGCTTGTAGATCGATTGTGCATTCTTCATTGCTATACTGATCTTTCTTTCTTATCCATGTCATTTTCTGAGGTTCTTTTCTGTGACTATTGTTATTTTGTTGAGGTTCTTTAGGAGGGATTTTCATTCTACAATTTTTGGCCCCACATGTCCAAAATTGTTACATTTGTAACATTCCACTTCAGTGATCAAAGATTCAAAGTAACTTCTTCTTTGTGTTTCACTAGGTCTTCTTGAGTAACCCCTTTGTGTATGACTCTCAAAGTTGTTATTGTTCCTATTGTTAGCTCTGAAATTCATAAATTTATGTCCAAAATTATTACATGCATAACATAAAACAAAAAATATAGTTTGATACCTAGGAGTTGAAGATCTTCTGAAAGAATGTGCTCTTATGAATCCTTCTTCTTCTTGAGGCCTATCTGTCTGTTGTTGATTCTGAAATCTGAATCTTCTCGGTGAAGGAGTGTCCCTGTAATCTTCCTTGTATATCTTCGTATCCCCTTTGATTGTTTCTGCATAGATTTTTGGATTTGTTTCTTGATCTATTGTTTTGGAGCTTGATCCCTTTTCTGTCTGATTGTATCCAAGTCTAGACTTGTCAAGATGAGATTTTTGACTTCTGATAATGTCATCCAGAACTTTTGAGCTATTCTGCATATTTTTCTTTTGAATATCCTTTCTTAGTGTGACAATATTTGCTTCCAAGTTTCCAATGATCTTGTCATTTTCTTCTAGTTGTTCTTTGAATGCTTCTTCAATTATTTTATCTTCTTCTATTTGAACCTTCAATCTTGTGATCATTTGTTCTACTTCTCGAGTGTCGTTTTTCTTGTCTAGTTCTTCTTGTAGTTTCTTGTTTTTCTTCTTTTCTCTTCTGATAACTTATATGGCACACATTAATTCTTCTCGATAGTCAACTTTTGCCTCTTCAATTTCGTCTTCGACTTCTTCATATCCTTCTTCATCTTCTTCATATTCTTCTTCAGAGTCTTCTTTGTTAGAATCTTTTACTGCCATGAATAGAACTCTTCCTGTTTCACTGTCATTGATTTCATCTTCATCTGATGATGAGATGTCTTCTTTGATGCATAATCTTTTCTTGAAAAAAAAAATTGTAGTTATTTTGCCTTTATATGTGTGTTTTCCTTTTGAGTAACCTTCATCATTTCTCCTTTTCTTATGAGAACATTTGTTAGCAAAATGACCAATACCATCACAATTAAAACAAATTAAAGGAAGATTACCTCTATACCTACCATTAGTTCCCTTGTTCAGTATTTTGACAAATTTAGCCACTTCTTCATCATCTTCCGAGATGTCATTGTTGTTGCTATATTCTTCTTGTTCCTTTTTCTTTTTCCTTGATCTTTTGGATGCTTTGAAGGCTACTTCTTTTACATATGGATTTTCCTGTTCAGTTATCATTTCATATGTTGTGAAGATTCCATGCAGCTTGTTCATGCTTATTGAGTTCAGATCTGATATTTCTTCTAGTGCTGATATCTTAGGGTTGAATCTCATAGGAAGAGATCTTAGTACCTTTTGAACAATTACAGATTCTTCGATTTCTTCTCCCAATCCTATGATTGCATTCACTGTTTCCTCAACTTTTAAGAAGTAGGATACAGTATTCTCATCTTCCTTCATTTTTAGTTGTTCAAAATGACCTTTGTAAGTTTCAAGTTTTGTTTCTTTGACTTTTGTATCTCCTTCATAAATATTTCGAAGCTTGTCCCAAATCTCCTTAGCGGATTTACAATGTGAAACTTTGGTGAATATTGTTTCACTGAGACCATTCAAAAGTGCATTTGTAGCTTTGGAATTATTCTAACCAAGTTTCATTTCTTTGTCATTTGTTGGTGGAACTGTTGGTATTGTGTATCCATCTAAAATTGATTGCTAAATTTCAAACCCCTGTGCTTGTATATATGTCTTCATCCTTATGCTCCAAAAATCATACTTTTTTCCATCAAAGTGTGGTATTCCATTTTTATATGAGTTGGTACTCTCCATGATCTACCTTTCAGTGGTTAAAATGATTTATGAAGGAACTTTCTCTCATACCAATAGTTGGATTACTGAGAGGGGGGGTGAATCAGTAATAGCATAATTATAATCTTTTTTCTCCAAATAATCCAAGTGGTATATCAATGTAGAATTATTATCCAATAATGAGCAATAACAAATGAACAATCACACACATACACAGTACACCAGTGTTTTACATGGGAACCCAAATTGGGAGAAAACCACATAATTCTTTTTCTTATATGTCTTGAATAATTACATTCATTGGAAGCACCAACTTCCTTTGTTTTCCAGCTGCAACTGGAAGGAGGCTCCAACCCCCTGGTTTCTCAGGATACAACCTGAGGGAATATCCAACTCCCCAATTCTCTGGCTATAACCATAAGGAGGCTACAACCCCCTAAGTTATCCAGATACAACCGAAAGGTGGCTACAACCACTTTTCCTTGCCCCGTCCAACCACCCTGAAGTAGAAGTAGAATGATGGAATCACTGTCACACTATCACTGTGAGATATACCATTGTAAAATTGTACCAATAAACCTAAACCATGCATCAACCATGCATCAACCTGTACCTCAACCTATAATCAACCTATACCATAAACAAGTGCATCAACCATGCACCAACCTGTACCATAAACAAGTGCATCAACCATGCACCAACCTGTACCAAACAATCTGTAATCAACCTATACCATAAACAAGTGAAACCAACCATGTTCCAAGTATGTACCAATCATGTGTCAACTACTCATCAACTATGAATCATCAATATGTACCAACATCATCAAATGTACACCTCATGTATGTGCCAACTCATCAACTACTTGTCTCAACCATGTACCCAACTTGTACCTCAACCAAAAGACCTCATCAATTTCATCATCCAAATATGATTTATAAATCTATAATAGACCTGTTTTATATGATCACATAACTACAAACCTTCATTAACTTTAAACAACAAGATACTAGCATTTGCATCAAACTTTTCTTTAGTCTCACATGACTAGTTTTGGATTAGTCAACAACCCTGAATTGAAATAATCATAACTTTGTACCTATAATGAATAAATATATGAAACTTATATACAATGTTCTTCAATTTGTTTTATGCAATTCTTCCAGGTTTCACTACTTGGAACCTCTCAGAAAATTAGTTAGAGAAAAAATGGCATAACTTGTTGAATTATGGCTTATTCTAGAGAGCAACCTTGTAGAGCATTCCCCACACAGAATATTTGTTGAATCAATATGAAAATGTTACACAGAATACTAAAGATTGTAATATAACCAAAACATTTGGTCTTACTAAATTTATATATATTATGAAGAAGTTATGACATTTTTACCCGAAACACCTATTTTTTACTAGTTTCAGGACTAGCCACAAACCCTATTTTCCACGGAGTGTAACTCCAAAAATAAAACGACCCACAACCTAAATTTTGTACCATCGATACTTGGATATGTTTCCTCAATGTCATAGCAATTTCACAGTCTGAATCATTCTAGAAAAAAAATTATTTTGAAAATGGTGAGATGACCTGTAAATAACATACCTTACAAAGCATCATCAAAAGAATTTATCCTTCCTTGAATTTTGGCCTTCTTTTCTTCACCTTCCCTCAGAAATTCATCTTAGACATCCTTTAGTTACCTCAGAAACCTATAGGTATTCAATATTCTCAAGTGTGATTTAAATGAGAGAGCCTTGCCTCTTATTTATACTCTCCAAGTATCTTCCTTAAAAACATCTTCTAGGTCACTTTGCCCACTTTCCTTATTTTAGGGTTAACCCACTTCTAATTTCTCCATTAAATTTATTATTTATATAATTGATTGTGTATTCACTTTGAATTATAGTGCACTCATCACTTCACTTTATTATTTACCTTTAAAAACTCTTAAACCACTTTGACTACTTTGACCTTTTGGGGCTTCTAGATGACATATGAGGGTCCTCCAACTTCGTAAGGACATAACTCTCAAACCATGAGGAGTTATGTGACATTACACATACCACCAGAAATGGAATGACATGTACTATCCATATAGAATAGTATTACCTGAAAATATATCAAAACTCATACCATTATCCATCAAAAAAACTTGGGTCCATTACCCAAACCTGGGTTCTCCAACTTCTCATGGCCATAACTCTCTAACTGTGAGGAGTTATGTGATGTTCCACATACCACCGGAAATGGCATGAAAAGAACTATCCATCTAGAATAGTTTCACTAAAAAATTCATTGGAGTTTATCTCATTATTCCAAAAATAAGCATGGGTTCTCTAACCATACTTCTAGGATAACTCAATCCGCAAAGCATCTTCCCATGAGGGATTTCACCATAAGGGGACCACTTTGGAGTTCATCCATTTCTACTTATTATCAGCCATGACAAGACAATAATGAGTCATATTTACATCAAACAATCTTGGGTCCATTACCCAACCTTTGTGCTATGGGGCTTTCTTCAAGGGTTGACATCAATGACAACCAACCTTAATCAACATATTAATCTTAAATAGACAATAACATCTATTTGATATTCAAAATAAAAATGATTTCTTGATTTTTTTCAATTTACATGTAAAAAACTTATCTAACCAAATACACTTTAATGAAAAAAGACTTACAAAGAAATGAGCACAAAATGAAAAACATTGACAATATCACATACACAAGTTTGATAACAGAGTTAACCTGATCCAAATTATTTTGGGGAACGATATGAAGTAAGAAATATAACAAATAAATACACAGAGATATGTCAAGGAACACAATAATACAATAAATCGCATATTCTTTTAATGACTATCTGGAAAAAAAAAAAAGACTGGAAAATGAAAAAACACACAAGTTAGCTAGAATGGTGGTAGTTTATCTCTTAGAAGAGATGTGTCGGCTACACTCATTCGCAAGAAGATGAGTAAAATGAGGTTCCAAAGGCATTTTTAATATAAAATATAAATGAGAAAATCGTAAACATCCAAAATCCTAACCCCAGGAGATGAAACACCAAAAGGTTTGTGGGCCCCGACGGGGGTAGTTGATATGTCAAATTCCCGAGGGAGTAACTTTTGAATACGATATCATTTTGGGGAACTCGATACACATTTGGTGTTAGTTTCCATTCGTCCCAATGATCAAAAGTACTCTTTCTTTGTGATTGAGAGGGTCATTAGGTCAAATTGTTATATTTTCAAAAAACATTCTCAAATAAAATTTAACATCTCTTGGTTTTCAAATGATCATTGGTGTGTCCAGGTGTCATTTCTACTCCCTCCATTACTCATACTTATCATCACTCATCATGGTCATGTTTTCATTCAGGTGTCTTCGGTCATGAAACAGTTAAAATGTCATCATTCATGTCATGGTCTAGGTTTTCACTTGAATTGTCATCAAAATGTCATTCATTTAAAGAAAAAGAGGCATGTACATCACTTAAGTTATATTTAAAGGGAGTTATAATCTTAGGGAACAAAAAACTCCTTCAGCTTATGCACAAGTGTTATGATTTGAGAGAAATTCCCAAAATACAAATGCTATAGGAGGGTTCCTGCATTTTTGGATAGCTTGAATTCAAGTCTGTTTTTCAGAGGTTTGGAGAAGATGTTTCCAGTTCTTGATGACTCCATTTTGTAGAAGACATCATAATATTTTCAGAAGTGCCATGTTCATCCCAAAATTCATATGGTAAGGCCTCCAAAACCCTCTCAAAGATCACGTTGTGCTTCTACTGAGAGCACGTTGTGCTTCTACAATTTTTGAGTGACCAACTTAAAAATTGGATTTTGAACAAATGCGAAAGTATTTTTGAAAACTGGAGGAGGATTTTTTTCATCACATAGAAAATAAAATAAAAAAACTCTCTCATTTTTTCAAAAAGACTTATGGATATAGATATATTTCTCTACCTTTGATTCCTATTTTTGCAAAAAAAATTGAAGTTTTGGCAATTTTGTGATGTACAGAAGCGCAGCGAGCTCACGCTGTGTTTTTTTCCTAAGGAACCAAATTATTATTAATTTACATGGTTGGATAGAGTATGACCTTTATATACCAAATATAAATGTGGGTTTCCATGTCATTTTGTAGTTTCAAAGAAAAAGTCAAAATATATGCTAAAAAACCACTTTTTGCCACTATTTTCACCCTGGCGCTACGCTTCTGGAGTAGTCTTGGGAAAACTCATTTTTCTCAGCTTTGGAGAGGTCATTTTGCATCCTTTAAGGTTATAAAGAAAACTATTCATACCAATATTTCCAAATCTACCTTCATATCAATAAATGGATCAGGAAAAGTCACTCAAAAGTGACCTCAAAGATTTGTTGTGCTTCTGCAAAGACTTGTTGCGCTTCTGGGAAAATTTGTTGTGTTTTTGTGAATGAATATTGTTTACTGTAGTAAAAAGTTAAAAGTGAAATTGGTATATGTAAAAGCTAAAAATAGATGTGTTTAATTTAATTTTGAGTTTGTTAAGGTTAATATCTTGTATTTAATGCTTTGATAAATAAACTCAAACAGTTTAGCAAAAAGGGGAAACCAGTTTCTAACCTCCCTAGTCTTAAGGTTTGGTTGGAGAAAATCATGTAAATTGTTCCTATAATGAGGGATTCGACCCCTTGGAGAGGGGAAGTTGGTTTTTGATCTATATTTATCCCTTATTAAGTCAAACTCAATGGGGGGGGACATCAAAGAGTGAAAGGTTTGGAGCTAGTGACAACCTTTTTGCAGAGAAATAATATAGAGTTGTGACTATTTTCATGGGATCCATGTGTTGTGTTCAGTGGCATATTTCTCAGTTATTATTATGTATTTGATTATCAAATTTTTCTATCATCCATCTATGTTTCTTCTCATGCTTAATCTCTTAAGTGTTAAACAAAATTCATTGCTTAATGCTCTATTTTTTTAGAGATTATCTTTTAAGTGTTTTTATCTTCCAAACAAGTGAATTCATGCATGTATGCTCACTTGATTCCTCCCATAATTTCTTCCTCACTACACTACAATGACAAACCAATTATTCCATTGATTACACCTACCTTTCCTCATTTTATATCTGTAACTAATCTTTCAACCTATTTTTCCTATTTCTTAAACCCATTACTTTTGATCCAACAAAACACTAAAATTTCAAAACCCTAGTGATCTAAATACCTAGCCTAAATTCCTTATATGATCTAGTCATTTCCATTGGATGTGAGTGTGAGATTCTTGAGAGAGCCCTCTCTGATTTGGTAGGGCTATCTGCCAAGTCCAAAGTTGGTCTTTGGTTACCTCTTTGGTTTCCTTTCTCAGCCTTGGGAAACTAAGGAGCGCTAACAAAGGCCACCTTTATTGTGCTTCTTTTGTGATGGGCTTGAAGAACTAAAATCCCACTTATTATTTTTCTTGAACGTTTTCTCGATATTGACGGCATATTAGTAAGTGAATCCTAGTGAGGAGATGTCCAGGAACTCCATATATTTTTGGATGTACCTATGTAGGCCACTTTGGTACTTTAGAACTAGGTGTCACTCAAAGTATTTAATACCCATATTTGTGCACAAAGTATGGAAGATGTTTTTGTACTCCGGCACCATTTGGTCTCTCTCCTGACGTAGATTTGTCCATCTCATGTACTCATCTTCATAGTTTCCAACAATTTATTATTTCTCCTTTAGGGAATCAAAAAAATCCTCCCAAGTGGATCTTGGCCAAAACATTGCATAATCATCTCCATAATTTTTCTCACACTACATCTCCCACAAATCTCTAACATGGGGAAGGGATTTAAGGAGCGCGAATGTGATTTTTTCACTGTTGGAAAAAATCTGGATAAAGAAATAACCCTCTAGTATACTTAACCATTTTTCTAAAGTGCCAGGGTCTATATGGCCTTCAAATAAAGAAATATCAAATTTAACTTGTACCTTAAAGAGAATCAAACCTCCGAAGTGACTGCTAGTTGAAGGCGCCTCCATTGTCGTTGGAAACCATCAAAGGATCTAGGATAAAGTATCCATCATCTCGTTCATTTATCGTGTGAGGGCTTCCTCGAGCAACATCTTGATAGGATATCCTTCTACATCACCTCTCTTTTCTTCTACCATGGGAGGTTACTTGGGATAGAAGGAGTGTTCTTCCCCAATCTCAACCAATTTGAGACCCAACTCTTGATAGCCTGACCTTGTCAGGGACATGCATAGAGAAAAAATGAAGGGTAGATTGCTATGATACCACTAATATGGATATATTGATAATGAAATTAAGGTATATATATAACAAGGAAACACAAATATATATTGCAAGAAAAATAGTAGTATAGTTAAACTCACATTCTATTAATGACTTTCTAGATATCAAAAGACTATAAAATCCAAAGAATACAAGCTAGCTAGAATGGTGGTAGCTTGTCTCTTAAGAGAGAGATGTGTTGGCTACGCTCATTTGCAAGAAGTTGATTAGAAAGATATCGTATAGGCATTTAAACATAAAGAATCAATGAGAAGGAGTGGTTTGGTCCCATATGGACCTTTCGATGTTTTTTTTATGAGTCCAAATAAAGAAAACTCAATGGTCTTTTCATATTTATGGAGTTTGAAAATAACTTAAAGAGGACTCCGTAAATTTTTCTAATCATGAATTTAAACATAAAACATCAATCAGGAATATGGGATCTTGCAACATCAAGGCATGGGTTGTATTCTCCAGTTTCCATTTTAATATAATGCAGCAATACATTTCTTCCCTATAAATGTGTCTTAGATTTTATTGTATAATTCCTTGATCTTATACATTGAATTAATTGGAATATGTGTGTGTGTGTGTGTGTGTGTTCTCTCTCTCTTTGTTGGTTTGTACTTCTTAAACAAGTTCATCATCCTACAAATCCAAACATGGAGTGACAAGGATGACACTAGCGAGGATCAAGCGTCATTTAAAAGGTATGTCTCTCATTCATCTCTGAACTAGTTTATATGACAATGAAATCTAAGGTGAAGTTTGTATTATGTCTTGTTTTGTTCTAGCTTCCTGTGGAAGTTAGGGAGATTAGCTCCTCTGAATTTGGATTTCTCGCTAATGTATATGGACCTAATCTTATTTCGGACAAGCTCATTTTCCTCAACTCCATATAGAATGAGGTCTTTGTTGTTCCAAGATGTGTTCTAGCAAAAAAATTATTGTTCCACATGGAGCCACATGATTTCAACAGACTCACATGAAACACCTAAGAATCTCTAATCTGGAACACATCTTGGAACAACAAATACCTCATCCACAAACAATGTTTCTAGGAAGTGTGTGATGGAAATCAAACCCTCTTCTATGATGATTCTTATAATAAATTATCTACCCTTCATTCTAATGAAGAAATTCACTCGCTCAAATATCACATGATAGCCAATAACAGATATTGTATTCACCAATATTGGGTTCCTCCCAATCCTAAAGACCTCTGGTGATATTGGACTCCCAAAAAGCGATGTCGCCCCCTGTCCCATCAAATGAATTGGGATATCCTTTCGAAATACCTATAGAATAGGAAAATAAGGATTCAATATGGAAAGGATAAACTTCGATGGGGATATATATCAACATGCTACTTCACCCTCAAGGAATCTTGCCACCTCGCAATGGGTACCTAGCTCTTCCCTGTTGAGGAAAAGATATGAAATGATCTTACTCAAGCATTTTCAGATCTTGCTTGGCTAAGAAAATATAGACAAGAATATCACCATATTTTTATAGCCTCAAAATTTTGTTTCCTAATCCACAAGTATTGGTTACAAGGGCTTAGGTTGATTTTTTATAAATAAAAGATTGTTGTAAAATTCAATATTTTATACAATTTTTTGAATATAATAGATGCAAAATTAAATGTGGAGACAAAGGAAAAAATACCAAGTCAATATTTAACATAGATGAGACAGAATAGCAATCGCTTATTTCATTCCAATAAATCAAAAGAATCATTTCTCTTTACAAAAATCCCTGAGGAATTTTGGACCAAAGTCAAACTTAGATGTCCACGATGAAAACCATATAAAAGGACTTCTGACAGAAAGTAAAAAAAAAATAAACTTTAAAAGTTGGATCAGCTTGCCATAGATTGTTTCCCACCCGATTCTGCACAATATCCTTTATCATTCATGACATTTAATTCATAAACAGACAAGTCTACATAGATTATCAAAGATAGATCAACACCTCTGAAAAACAAGTGTCTGAATGATGTAATTCAGCCTTCAATCTTGTTGTCTGCAATAGGACCATGCTTTCATAAAAGAGAATTAATCTTTCAATAAATTAAAGAATGAATGAAAACTGAACTATCTCAAAAAAAATCAAGAGCAGACCTTAGTATAATTTCTCCTTCTATTCTCCTCTTGTTCCTCCTTCTCTATTTTCCTTTAAGCAATCAAAATTAGTTGTAGTTAAACCACCTCTTTTAGTTAAGTTAACTAAAACTCAACTAACTTTTAGTTTAAGGGAAGAATTAATATAATAATAACAAGGGTCTTTAATAAATAATAACTAGTAGGTGGGACCCCTTGTGACTCCCTTTAGTTTCTTAACAAAAATAAGCACAACAAGTCAATCAATCACACACATCCCTCCTTGTGGCTCCCATCATCATTCTCATAATTTGAAAATTAATATCAATGATATTTTAAACCATATCCAAAAATATAATATCCAAAATAGTAAGCTATCCAAAAACTTTCAGCAGTGAATTGTTCTCAACAATCAATAAATAAATATACTCAAAAACCATATTTTCCACTTTGGGAGGAAATTTTCCCTTTTTTGTTGTTGTCTCCCTTTGATTTCTATAAATTAGACTTAGGTTGTGTGGATCCTTTAGGCTTGATCTCACTAATAACATGAGAGAAGTCATCTCTCAAGTGCATGCGAGATGAAACAAATTTGGTGGAATCACTTGAGGGAGAGGAGGGGGGAACAACAACTTTTACTTTATCATGTGCATGGTGGGCTTCGTTTTTGAGCCTCTTGCTTGCGTGGGAAGACTATACAAGTGAATGATTAGGGGAAACTTGGAAAATTGGGTTAACTGATGGAGGAGGAGTAGGTAAATACAAATTGGGTTAAACACGATGTTGGGAGACTGTTGGATGGACAATCTCTTGCCATCCGTCATTTTCAGGGACTTTAGGTTGTAATGAGACATGAGGGTGAAATGGTATGCCAAGGACATGTTGGGGTTGGAAGGTAGATATTTGCGGCCTAGGTTGGACTACCCCTTTTCCAATCCAGTTGAAAAACCCAGCTTGGAAAATATGGTTCAACTCTTGTGGATATGCATCAAAATGTATGGAAAACTTTGGCCTTCTAGGCCCCCTGTTCAAATTTCCTCTTCCCCTTTTATTTCTCCCATGGATTCCTATGATGAAGAATATCATTCATATATGAATCGTTTATTAGCAACTAGCTTCTTGAAAAAACCATACATGTCATCTCTTTTAAATATGAAACAAAGTTTGGCTCAGCAACACATCAGAATCATGCAATCCAATCCATAAAAATTGTTTAATACTTGTTAATGAGCAGGGGGTGAATAAGGGTTCTGGGATATCAGAGGGGTTGTATTGAGAGAAAAGTGATAAAATGAAGGGGAGTATATCATGATTATTTCTCAACAAATCATCAAAAAATCAACTGTGTTGTAATAACAAAACATATCAACTGTAACTCATCTATGTTTCCTCTTTTAATTGTTATAAAACGAGTTTCCATTTAATTGGAATTTAATTTTAAGAATAGGGAGTGAAAAGTGAATCTGGGAATGTGAGGGGATTCATAATGTGCAAAAAAGTGATAGAATGGTAGGGAAATTAATGGATGTTGTTCATAAAACAAATTAAGTAATCAATAATCATAACGGTGTACTAAAATCAATCAAAAATACCAACAATTACTGTGTATCAAACTATAACACCCCGAGTTTTGAACCCCCATTTTAAATAATGTATTGTTACAATGCAGAGAGGCCAGAGTTCCCAAACAATTAAAAGAGGCCAGTGTGCCTAAAAAATGTAATGTTTTGATCATTATTAATAATAAACACATCGTTGGTTGCTAGACGAACAAGGACTAGAGTTATAAGGGGCTATGATTCCACAAGAGAGGGGACTTGCGGGGCTAAGTGATTATTTATTTTATATTACCCATTTTGTGTAATAAGGGGGGTGGGAATCAGTTATGTGAGATCTTGGGGGAAGACCAAGAGGTTCTTGACCCCCACGAATTACTTGAACCCGTCCATGGTATGATTAGGGGGTTGGTTTTTTCTTCTCTCACTCCCATTCTCGTCTGGTGTTGTTGTTGGTCGTTCATTCATTCATTCATTCATTCATGCATGCACTCCATTTCTATATTCTCACATTTCATGGAGATCTCACTCCATTCATTTCTGTCACCCACTCATCCTTCCTCATCCACGTCTTGGTTGGGGAAAAGGAAACAAATTGTCGAAGAGTAGCCATGGTATTGTTGGTTGTAGTGGTCACTGGTGTAATTCAGCCATGACTTGAGGCTTGCACGTTTGAGGTGTGTTGGCATGTGTCCGACCTTGTTCACAACTACGAGTCCTGAGGGTTCCAACATGGATATTCTGGACCAGTTGAGCAGGAACCCTAGAAGGAGAAGGACTACCTAAGGGACTACGTGGCAGAGAAGGGTGGAGGTCCATTCTCTTGGGTGGTGAAAGATAGGTAGAAGAGAGATGGGTAATTGCATTGATTTGAATGTTAGGAAACCATGTGAGAGCTTGAGTGTTGACTAGATTGGGAAACCAAGTAACACTTTGGAACCATCCTTGTGGATTCATAGCCCTGGCTTGGGGGTGACACTGATGTTGATATTTGGAGTAGTAGCGTCTATGGTTGGGTGGAACGTCCTTGGTCTACAGCCATTTGGTGTCCTCTTTTATAAACATAAGTGCTCTCTATTATGTTATTTTTTATCTATATATGAATGTGTT
Organism: Picea engelmannii; assembly: GCA_009831015.1. Lineage (NCBI taxonomy): Eukaryota > Viridiplantae > Streptophyta > Pinopsida > Pinales > Pinaceae > Picea > Picea engelmannii. The sequence continues at coordinate 1,459,400 of ML787316.1, forward strand.
CTGTTGTGTATTTATTTATCATTTAATTGAATCTTTAGATTATGCATGCTTGTTGGTTATTGTTGTGCATGTCGTCAGACCTTTTCTTTTATGAGTCCTTATTAATTTAAAAAAGTATCAGTAAGATAAAGAAGTCCAAGGTTGGGATTGAAGGTAGTGTACCCCGGCCTGTGGGTGGCAGGGTATGTTACAAATTGGTATCAGAGATTTTGGTTGAAACATCGGGCTAGATCTATTGGTCAGAGTCTCGTGATTGATATCTATTTATGACCATGAGGTCGAAAAGCTCAGGAGGAACGGCATTGCAGAGTTCACGCAGAAGCTAGAGCATCATAGATCCTTTGTAAGGGATCATGGGATCGTGACCCTCCCTTATGAATTCGGGAGCAATCACCACTATGGGATCAAGAGAGACCTCGACCATTAGATCATAGGGACAGTGAGTAGGAGTCATTTGTTGAAGGAAAAACCAGAAGTTGGGAAGGGTCGGAGTCTCGAAGTCGCGTCGACCATTAGATGGAGCGGTGGATTTTGAGAGTGTTAGGGACCATCAGATCTAGAAAATATTCGGGAGTATGGAGTGTGATGAGGTGAAAAATCCTGAAGTCCCAAAGCCTGGATTTCATCCTATCCTTTCATCAAAAGGGATAGGTGTCGGCAGATTGGCTAGTTTGGAAGTTCGGTGTTCAGAAGGAACAAATTTCACTAAGGAGAAATATTCTGAAGCCCGAAGTCTGTAGTTGATACGGACCATCCGATAAGGGAGACATGCATCGACAGATTGGTTAGTTTGAGGATTCAGCGTTTAGGTGTTTTGAAGTGTTATAGTGTGAAATCTTCTGAATCCCGAAGCTCTGGAGCGCCGACGTAGTAAATCTCTGGAGAGCAGCGGTTCAGGGAGTCATACATTTCGATGTTCAGGAATTTTCAGGTGTGAAGTTGTAACACCCTCTGAAGCACGAAGCTCCGAAGGGCCTATCCAAGAGTTCACCAATTCGATCTTCAAAAGAAATAGGGTGTTAAGTTAGCAAATCTCCCGAAGCTCAAAGTTTTGAAGTACCGGAGTCCCGAGGCTTCGGGGAACACCTGTTCAAAAGTTCGATGTTCAGGTGTTTTGGAGTGTTCTAGTGTGAGAACCTTCGAAGTTCTGAAGTCCCGAAGCTCTGGATAAGCACTTTTTCAGCTAAGCATGGGGTCATGACCATAGTCACATACAATTGAGAGCTGAGGGAAGAAGGCATAATGGTCGAGTTGTTTCTTTCAAGACAAAAAAGTGCTAAGGAAGGATTCATCCTGTGGTTTTGAGTCGTGGTCACCTTGGAAGGTGGTTTGAAGGGATTTCCTGTGCAGAACTAAATTTTGTATTGGCTAAGGGATAACATGGAAGTGTTATATGATGCATATTGATACATATGTATTCTTCATGAACTAAGAAGGAAAAATAAAAAAGAAACTTGTATCATTGTTGACAAATTGTGTTTATCATATGCATAATTCTAACAAAATGGTCGCTTGCACATTTTGTAGAATTAAGAGGTTTAAACAAGTCAGCTTATAATGTGTATTAAATAAATGGAAGAAGGTGGGGAAGCCTCCAGCCATGATAAATAGGTCGAAGACAAGAATACCAAAGTTGGTAATGCAAAGATAAAGTATAATGGATGCAAGGGAAGAGGAGAGAAGGAAACATTAATAGAGACTGTAAGAAGCCTGAAAATAGAAGTGCAGAGCTACAAATCAGACAATGAAAGACTGATGAGGGAGAAAAGTCAGATAAATGCTCAAGTGTTTCAAAGCTTTAATCAGTTGCAGAGGCAAACGAAGAAGGGATCAAACTCAAAAGTGAAAGAACAGAGAATCGTGGAAGATATGGTTATTCAAGAAGTGCCATCAAAAATCATAAACACCCCTCACCTCCTTACTCAGAAAAAAAAAATTATGCATCAGAAGATTCCATAAGTAGTCCATAGGTGTCTCCTATTAGGTACCAGAGAAGGAGACAGGAAGTGGGCAGTTTTCAAGGAGAGTTGAGGAAGCTTAAGCCACCCTCCTTTGATGGTGAAAAAGAAAGGGAATACGATGTTGAAGCATGGCTTCTTGGAATCAAGAGGTATTTTCAATTGCATAACTATTCATCAAACCTGGAATCTAGGATTGCCACCTACCACTTACATGGGAAAGTTTCAATGTTGTGGGATCAACTGAAGCAAGTCAAACATATTAATGAGAGTAGGATCACTTGGAAGCAGTTCAAGAAGTACTTCCAGAAGGAATACCTCTTAGAGCATTTCTATGACAAGAAAATGCAGGAGTTCTTTGAACTTAGGCTGGGAAGCATGACTATGGAAGAATATGAGAAGAAGTTCTTCAGATTGTTAAAATATGTTGGGTTTCTAAACGATGAAAAGGTAAATATATAGAGGCTTTTGAGTGGATTGTCGACCTTTTATAAACAAAATATTAGGTATGATGAGCCCAAGACCTTGATTGAGGCCATCAGGAAGGCTAAATACCTATATGAGCAAGGCCAGGGCAGAGAATCCCTGTAGAAATATTGGAAGGATAAGAAGAAGGAGAAGTTCAATCAGATGAGGAAAGGATTCAAACCTCCCTTCAATAGGAATGAGCCTAATAGAAATCATCGAGATCAGTATGCTAAGGGTGAATCCAAGAAAGAAGACTCCTTTGGAAAAAGTGGAAGACCACCTATCCAATGTTGGGGATGCAATGAAGATCACATGTACAAGGATTGCCCACATAGAAAAGACAGAGTGAAGACTGTGCACAACGTCCAAGAGGCTACAACAGTCAAAGATATGGGAAGAATCTATGCATATTTAGATGATCGACAAGAAAAGTACCATTCCAATATGATCGAGGTGGAAGGTAAGATCATAAATAATCATGTTTCTTTTTTAATTGATTTAGAAGCAAGTCATTGTTACATTGATTCTAAAATAGTGGATAGATTACATTTGGAGAAAAATAAGCTTGGAAAATCAAGTTTGGTTCATTTAGCCACTGGAACCAAAAGGAGAATTCATGATATGGTCAAAGGATGTTCCATAAGTCTTAATGGTGTGAATACAAATGTTTATCTAAAATCATACCATTGGGGTCTTATGATATTCTAATTGAAATGGATTGGATGGACAAGCATCATGTTATCCTAGATTTTCATAGAAAGACATTTAAATGTCTTGATGGAGATGGAAAACAAAGCACTGTGAAAGGCGTTCCAAGACCCATCTCTATAAGGGAGATTTCAGCCTTACAGTTGAAGAGATGTTTTAGAAAATGATGAAAATTGCATGTAGCTCATGTGGAAAAGCCATAAAATATGAAGGGGCCAAGCCTTGAAGATTTCTCAGTACTACAGGAATTTGAAGATGTATTCCAAGAAATACCAGGGTTACCACCAAAAAGGGAGATAGACTTTTGTGTTGATCTAGTGCCAGGAGCTTCCCTGATGTCAAAAACACCTTACAGAATGAGCACACCAGAGTTAAAAGAATTACAAATGTAGTTGGAGGAATTGTTGAAGAAATGGTACATACATCCAAGTGTTTCACCTTGGGGAGCACTAGTACTCATTGTCAAAAAGAAGGATGGAACCTTGAGGATGTGTATTGACTTTCGACAACTGAATAAGTATACTATAAAGAACATGTATCCTCTACCCAGAATTGATGACCTCTTTGATCAGCTAAGAGGAGAAAATATATTTTCAAAGATTGACCTGAGGTTGAGATACCATCAGGTAAGAATCAAGGAAGAAGACATTCATAAGACAACCTTTAGGACTAGGTATGGGCATTATGAATTTGTAGTGGTTCCATTTGGACTAACCAATGAACCAATTGTCTTTATGTGCTTAATGAATGGCATATTAAGAAATTATTTGGATACGTTTGTCATTGTGTTCTTGGATGACATACTTATCTATTCTAATTCTGAATAGGAGCATGAACATCACTTTAGACTGGTATTGCAAGTGTTGAGAGAAAATCAGTTGTATGCCAAGTTGAGTAAGTGTTCTTTTTATTAAAATCAGATCCATTACTTGGGACACATTATTTCAAAGCAAGGCATATCAGTAGATCCAAAGAAGATTGAATCCATTAGAGGATGGCCAACACCCATAAATGTGTCAGAAGTCAGATATTTTATGGGATTAGCTGGTTACTACAGAAGGTTCATAGTATGGTTCTCTAAGATTGTTCATCCCATCACTTCTTTGCAAAATAAGGGAACTAAATTTGAATGGACACCTAAGTGTGAAGAGAATTTTAATATGTTGAAGGAATTACTTACTAGTTCACCCGTGTTGAAGATTGTTGACCCAAATGAAATTTTTTTGCTATGTACAGATGCATGTAAGGAAGGACTTGGGGGAGTCCTCATGCAAAATGGACATGTCATTGGTTATGAATCCAGGAAGCTTAAGGAGCATGAGAGGAACTATGCCACACATGAATTGGAGCTTGCTACCATTGTCTACACCTTAAGGATGTGGAGGCATTATCTCATGGGGAAGAGATTTAAATTAAGGACAGACCACATTGGCCTGAAGTATCTTTTTGAACAGCCAACCTTGAATGTCAGGCAAACAAGATGGCTAGAATTTTTAAGTGACTATGACCTCGATATCAAGCATATCAAGGGAAAAGAGAATAAAGTTGTTTCTGCACTTAGTAGAAGAGTACATCTCATGCATGCTATTGTTGTCATTATGCATCAATCAGACTTGAAGAGAATAATTTTAGATGATCTTTCTACAAATCCGCATTACCTACAAGTAAAGGAAATCTTATATCTGTTGGTCACTATAATTGCTTAATTAATTTTAAACAACCAAGTGAAACATAAATTATCAACCCAGGGAAGTCTTTTGTTTCAAAGATAGCCACGCACTATATATGCTCAATTCCAAAAGCACTTAGTGTTGTAGTAAAGAAAATCATTCTATCTATACTTTTGCTGGAATGAACTGAAGCTCTGGATTAAATCACAGGAAAGTAATCTCCCTATTGTAATTCTTTATAGTTCAAATTAAGAATCCTGGATTACATTTAAAATAACATTGCAATGGGTAAGAACAACTGTCTTGTAATCAGAGAACAGGACCCTTACTCTCAAACAGAGACTCAGTACTAACACTCTTTTATGAAAGCAATAATGCAGAAAACAATA
>ML787317.1:0-14155 GCA_009831015.1 Picea engelmannii
ATATCATGAAATCAATAGCATATCATCAAAACCACATAATATCCTGTGAATGAAAACAACTCAAATAGCCCACTCCCTGACTCAATCCGGAGTCCAAGGGAGTTCCACCGATGCCTCTGCATCCTCAAGGTCCGAAACCCTGCGCACTCAATGAAACTGAGTCAATAGCACCTGTATATAGCAATAGTAAAACATCCTGTCATCAATCATGACACATCATCATCAAGGTCAAGTGGTTCATCATCATAAAAATCCAGATCACTTGCGAGCAAGTGTCCCCAAAGAATAAGTTTTGTCGGTGCGCCAGAGCGGGATGTTACAAGATACAACTCAAGTAATAGGGGTTAGAGAAGGTAATTTGTACAGGTTGCAGGGTGAACCTGTTCGAGCCTTGGTGCATAATGGTGACAACTTGTGCAAGTTGTGGCACAAGAGGATGGGGCACATACATCATAGGGCATTTCCTATTTTGAGGGAGATAGTCACAAGTCTTCTAGATTTCAATATCGAGCAGCATGGTGTATGTAGAGGAGGCATGCTTGGCAAGCATGCCAAGGTTGCTTTCCGAAGCAACGAACATAGATCTAAGGGGATTCTAGACCTAATACATTCGGATGTTTGTGGAATGATGTCAATAACGTCAATAACATGAAGCATGTGTTATGTTTTCTTTATTGATTTCTCTGGCAAGACTTGGATCTACTTCTTAAAGACCAAGGATGAGGTCTTTAGCAGGTTTCAGGAGTTCAAAGCTCTAGTTGAAAACCAGACAGGGAAGAAGATGAAAGTCTTGAGATTGGATAATGGAGGAGAGTATACCTCCAAGGAATTTGAAGGTTTTTGCATGGAGGCAGGAATCTAGAGGGAGTTGATGGTTTTGTACAATCCACTATAGAATGGGGTTGTAGAGAAGAAGAATTGATCCATCATAGGGGCTACTAAAGCCATGATACATGACCATGACTTGCCCATGTTTCTTTGGGTGGAGGCATGTAACGCATCAGTCTACATCTAGAACTGGTGTCCTCATAAGATCTTGGAGGACAAGACACCAGAGGAGGCATTCATTGGTGTGAAGCTAGAGGTGAATCATTTCCACATATTTGGTTGTCCAGTTTATATCCATGTACTGACAGAGAAGAGGACCAAGTTGGAGCCCTCCAACATGAAGGGTTTGTTTGGGTTACAATGAGACTTCAAAGGCTTATACGGTCTATATTCCAGAGCATAAGAAGACAATAGTAAGTAGGGATGTTAAGTTTGAGGAAGACTTGTCTCATGTGCCTACTCCAATGGCAGAGGATGAGGAGCAGGAAGCTTCGGAGGTTGAGCCGGGGTGACTAGTGATTTCCAGGGCAGTACAACAACCTTCAGGGGAACAAGGGGAGATAGTAGCCCCTTCCACTTCTGTTAAGAGACCTCGATGGTTCAATCAGATATTGAGGGATGCTCAGGAGCATGTTGAGACTCACTCTTAGGAGCACATTTAGAGAGGGCAAACCTCCAAAGAAGTTTCCAAACTATATGGCATTAATGAGAAACATTTTAGATTCTGAGCCTTCCAGTTTTTAGGAGGTAGTTGACCAACATGTATGGTGGGATGGCATGGTGGAGGAGTACACCTCCATCACGAAGAATGATGTTAGGGACATAGTGCCAAGATCGGAGGGGAAGTCAGTTGTGAGTTCTAGATGGCTCTACAAGATCAAGCATGCTGCAGATGGCAACATTGAGAAGTTCAAAGCGAAGTTTGTGGCGAGAGGGTTCTCCTAGAGAGAGGGAGTGGACTATAAGGAGACATTTGCTCTAATCGCCAACTACACTTCCCTTAGAGCAGTTATGTCCTTGGCTTCATTTATGGGATGGAGGATTTATCAGATGGATGTGAAGACTACCTTCCTTAATGGGATCATTGAGGAAGAAGTGTACATAGAGCAACTTCTGGGATTTGAGGTAAGTGGGAAGGAGTCCCATGTATGCAAGCTTAAGAAAGCCTTGTATGGACTAAAGTAGGCACCGAGAACATGGTATTCCAGGATTGGTGGATATCTGCAGAGTATGGGATTTACCAAAAGTGAAGTAGATCCTAACTTATATTATATATTTGTTCAGACTTATCTGCTCATTTTGGTGTTGTATGTAGATGAATTGTTTCTGATAGGTGCAGAGAAGCTCATTGCAGAGTGCAAAGTAGACATGGCAGTTGAGTTCGAGATGAAGGACATTGACATGATGCATTACTTCTTGGGATTGGAGGTTTGGTAGAGACCAGGGGAGATCTTCCTTGGGCAAGGTAAGTATGCAGTTTAGATCCATAAGAGGTTTCGGATGGAGGACTGCAAACCTATGGCCACATCCATGATCACTAATTTGAAGAAGGTGACAACTTTAGATTCAGGGTTGGTGGATCCCACGTTGTACATGCAATTGATAGGTTCTTTGATGTATTTGGTCAACACCAAGCCAGATATATGTTTTGCAGTGAACACCTTGAGTCAGTTCATGGTGTAGCCAAGGCAGGAGCATTGGGTAGAAGCAAAACATGTGCTCATGTATTTGAGGGGTACTATAGAGTATGGTTTGAGATATCTTGGAGATGGTGAAGTGAAGTTGCAGGGGTATACAGACTCAAATTGGGCAAGTAGTGCAACAGACAAGAAGAGCACCTTAGGGTATTGCTTTAGCTTTGGATCAATGATGATATCCTGGTTCAACAAGAAGGAGACTTCTATGGCACTTAGCTCAATAGAGGTAGAATACATGGCAACCGGTACGACTAGTTGTGAGGCCATCTGGCTTCGCTAGTTACTTGCAAGATTGTTTGATCAGGAGTTGGATCCCAGAGTCATTTACTGTGATAATCAAAGTTGTATCAAACTCTTTGAGAGTTTAGTGTTTCATGACAAGTCCAAGCATATAAAGATCATATCACTTGATACGAGACATGGTTCAGAAGGAAGCAGTGAAGCTCCAGTGTATTCCCATGGATCAATAGGTAGTTGATATTTTGACCAAGCCCTTAGCAAAAGGGAAGTTTGAGGCATTAAGAAACAAACCTGTATTAGTGTAGAGTTCCTTCCTCGCTAAGAGGGAGTGTTGAGAATTATAGCTCGGACATGAATTAGTTCGAGATATTTAAAAAAAAATTATTTTCGAAAAGTAATTCTATTTTCGAAAAGTGATTCTATTTTCGAAAAGTAACTTCTATTTTTGAAAAGTAACTTCTATTTGATAATTCACTTTAGTTGAAAAGTGAAAGTCTTATTTTTAGCAGTTGAATCTAAAAGGTGTATTTTATGCATGCATGACTTAGACAAGGAGTAATCTCAAAAATAGATTAGGGTTTTGGCCTTAGCTAAAGCTATAAAGATAGGTCAAGATAGAGAGTTAAGACACACAAGAACACTTGAACATTTGAGCAAGTTGAGCGATCGAGAGGGAGAGAGAGTAGGTAGCTAGTTTTTGGCCACATGCAGTCCCGTGTAGTAGTTCATATAGTGTACAGTTCCATACAATTGTACCGACAGAGCAGTATTGACATCCATACAAATAAGCTGTACTCTCCCAGCAGGTTGTTTCGCTCAATTTGAGTTGTTTTTTTTGATATCCGTGCAGTGCTGTTTTTTGGGCAGCTTGTAGAGGTTTCCCTGTAAGTTTTTCGAAGGAATGAAAAGCTAGATTTGAAGGAGTAATTACCTGTGTATGTGTGATTGATTTTATGCTTCAACTATCTGATTTCCAACTATTGTGTGATTAATGCTATGGTCTGAAATTTATTTTATGCAACAATTAAATTCAACAATCTACTTGTTTGATTGAGATCATAAGGACTTTAGTCACCTAGGGCTTGGAAATTTCACAATGAACAGGATAAACTCATCTAGATGGGTGCTCTTGGCTCAAAAAATTATAAGTCTCATGCTCTTGTAGCTAACTCATCCTCAAATTCAGTGATACAACATAAAAAGGCATCTAAAGGGAAACAAACACAAAGTACAAAGGAGTGCAACTCTTCAAATCCCTCACCTAAGCAAGATTTTGAAGGCAAGAAAAGTCCTCTTAAATGTACCTTTTGTGGAAAAGGTCATTCAAAATCTCGTCGCTTCAAGAAATTGGCTGTCTTGTCTTCAAAAATGAAGAAACACAATTTAAATGTCAATCTATCTTCTTCTAGCAATGATACAGGAAATGCTAAAGCTCTCTTTGGCTGTCTTGTCTTCAAAAATGAAGAAACACAATTTAAATGTCAATCTATCTTCTTCTAGCAATGATACAGGAAATGCTAAAGCTCTCTTTGCTACTGCAAGTTTCTCCTCACCTGAATGGATATTTGATTATGGAGCAACTCATGACATGGCTGCACATAAGAATTTGTTTGCTTCCATTAATTCATGCAATACAAAGCATATTTTTATGGGCAACTCTTCACCTTTGGTTGTTCATGGGCAAGGCTCTATTGAGATGATAGATGGCATGATCAACAATGTTCTATATGTTCCTAATCTTTTAGCTAATTTCCTCGCAATTTATTAGATTGCAAATTTTGGTTCAGGGAAGACAATCTTGCTTACTCCGGATTTTTTTGTTGTTCGTGAAATTAAGGATTCTTCACAAATTGTTGCCATAGGGAAAGTGGATCATCATGCATGCTTGTACTCATTTTCTCATTTTTTGCTATAGTCCCTTACAAATATATTTCCTAAGAGGTCACATGTTCAAATCCAGAGGGGGGTAGGGTATGTATACCTTCGTAGACTTTACCAGTCAAATCGCTGGGCGGAGGGGGTCCCTTGTCCCACAAACAAGGGGGTCTCATACACTAATTTGGTGTGGCTTGGTCGTGACCTTAAAAATAGATTATTATTATTATTATTATTACTTGCTCACTCAAATGAGTTGAGTAAATTATGGCATGAGCGATTTGGTCACTTAAACTATTGCTATCTTCAGCAACTAACTAAGTAAGCAAAATATCATCATTGATCTTCCACCTATCTCCTTTTTTGATGGTGTTTGCACTGGGTGTGTACTTGGCAAGCATCCTCAAGATACTTTTGATAAAGGAAAATCTTGGAGAGCTTTCAAAGGTCTTCAATTTGTTCACAGTGATATTGTAGGCCCTTTTCCTATCTTGTCTTTTCAAAGAGCTAGCTATTTGCTTACAGTCATTGATGACTACTCCATACACACTTGTGTCTACTTTTTAAAGAACAAAAGTGAGGCTTTCAACACCTTTCTTGTGTTCAAAGCCTTAGTTGAAAAGCAATTTGGAAAGTCTATCAAATGGTTGCAGATAGATAATGGTGGTGCAGATTTGAAGACTATTGTGCCACCAAAGGTATTCAACTGAAACATATTGTGCTCGTCCACAACAAAATGGTGTCGCTGAAAGGAAGAGTTGTACCTTGAGGGAGACGGAAAATTGCAGGATCCATTCAAGAGGTCTTGCCCCACAATTTTGGGCTGAAGCCATCAGTTGTGCCAACTATGTTCAAAATTGCATACCTCACGAGTCACAAAGTTGTCCAAGAGGTGACCCTAGAAGAAGCTTGGAGTGGACGAAAACCCTCTGTTAGCCATCTCAGAGTCTTTGGGTGTAATGCTTGGGCCCACATCCCCAAAGAAAAATGCAAGGCAATGGACATAACCTTGCATATTTGTTGGCTACTTGGAATATGTTAAAGGGTATAGATTACTTGATCCCGACACACATGAGTTGATAACCAATAAGACTGTTCGATTTGATGAGCATCCCCCTTAGCATCTTGGATCTTCATATTCTTTTCCTTCTTTTGAGTTGACTTCTCCTGCCAATGATAGAGCTCTTGAAGAACAATGCGATGAAGTTCTTCCACCACTTCCTAATTGGGGTCAAAGAAGAACTAGGTCCTCTCTTCAAAGGACTTCTTGTGTATTTATGGCCAGTGCTTCGAATCCAAATTTTTTTCACGAGGCCCATGGTATTGAAGAGTGGGACATAGCCATGGAAGATGAGTATCATTCCTTGTTGAAAAATAACACTTGGGGCTTGGTCCCTTTTCTAAAAGGTAGAAAATTGGTTTGATGTAAGGGGGTATATCGAACCAAGTATGCAACAGATGGTACTATAGACAAGTATAAGGCTCGATTGGTTGCTAAAGATTTTTCTTAGGTTGAGGGCATTGACTATTTTGAAACCTTTGCACCTGTGGCTAAAATGATTTTATTCACCTTGTTCTCTCTATAGCTGCATCCTGTAAGTGGATAGTACACTAGATGGATGTCAAAGATGACTTTCTTCATGGCGATTTACAGGAAGAGATATACCTGGAGCAACCTCCTTGTTTTATCAAGGACTCTTCACTTGTGTGCAAGCTTAAAAAATCCTTGTATGGTCTCAAACAAGCTCCTAGGTCTTGGTATGAGAAGATGGATTCTTTTCTTCTCTCTTTAGGATTTTCTCATTGCGACTCTGATTCAAATGTCTATATTTTGTGGCAAGATGACGAACTTCTCCTCCTTGTTCTCTATGTAGACGTTCTCATTCTCATTGGGAGTTCACCTACCTTGATTGATCATGTGAAGTTTGTTGTTCATCGACAGTTCGACATGACAGACTTAGGGCTCCTTCACTACTTTCTTGGATTACAGATCACTCAATTTGCATCCGGGATAGGTTTTTCTCAGCCCAAGTATGCCTTGGATCTCTTGAGCAGATTTCACATGTTGGATTGCAAATCTACACCCATGCCATTTTTGTCAGGAGTCGAGTTGTCAATCAAGTTTTCCATTCCTTTGGTTGATGCTACGTTGTATTGGCAGCTTGTTGGTAGCCTCTTGTATTTGACTCATAGTTGACCTGATATCTCCTAAGTAGTTGGGTTGGTTTCTTGGTTCATGCAGGAACCACACGAGCTTCATTGGAAAGCTACAAAGAGAATTCTTCGCTACATTAGAGGGACACACACATATGGCATTCAGTATTCTTCCAATGGTAATGAGAACTTAGTGGCTTATATTGACTCCGATTGGGTTGGTGATCTCAATGACCGCAAGTCCACCTTTGGCTATGTCTTCCATCTTGGCTCTGGTTTAGATGTTTGGTCCAGCAAGAAGCAATCTGCCATCACCCTTTCTTCTACAAAAGCATAGTAATGAGGTGTTGTTAATGTTTCTAACGAGTCTATTTGGATTCGACAGATTTTGTCTGGGTTTAGTTTTCAGCAGGTGCAGCCTACTCCAATTTGGTGCGACAGTCAGAGTATTATCCATATTTCCAGGGAGCCAATAGAACATCAATGCACCAAGCATATAGAAGTCCACATGCATTACATCTGAAAGTTGATTCATGGTAGGATTATTGATTTGCAGTATTGTCACACTGAGTTGCAGGTTGCTGACATCTTCACTAAACCCTTGACAGAGACTTGGTATGTTCAACTTTGTGCCTTGCTTGGGGAAGTTGATTTGCAGCCTACTCTAATTTGTTGTGACGATTAGTGTGTTATCCATATTTCCAGGGAGCCAGTAGAACATCAACACATCAAGCATATAGAAATCCACATGCATTACATCTGACAGTTGTTTCATGATAGGATTATTGATTTGCAGTATTGTCGCTCTGAGTTGCAGGTTGCTGACATCTTCCCTAAACCCTTCACAGAGACTTGGTATGTTCAACTTCGTGCCTTGCTTGGGCTGAAGGATGTTGTCCTTGGCGGGGGTAGTCTCAGTCCTCATTCCTCTTTTTTTTTCTATTGTTATAAGCATTTTGTACATGGGTACCTATCATGGCCTTGTAGCTGGGACCCATTTTTGAGATTTAACCTTCCTTTTTTATACTTACCTAGGTTTCTCAGTGTACATACACAACTGCAAGTTAACTTAGATAAATCATTAAAAGTTCCGTTGGTATACCTGCCAACCACCGTTCTTAAATGCTGGACTCCTCCCAGTTTGCTATAAATAGAAAGCGGCCTCCCTTTGTATTTAGACACAGCATATCTAATAGATGCAGTAATTCTATTATTCCTTCGATTGGCTGTTGAGTTTCTGTTAAAAATATGAGTTCTGTTGCCTGTATGGAGTTTAAGCATGTAATGATCCTGTTGTTTGCTGCATGATTTCACAGATTGCACTACATCATTGAATTTCAGATTTTTTTTTCCAAAGAAAAATTTGAAATTCGCTGAATTTCAAGCACTGGCAAATATATTTGCTGATATGGCAAATTTAATCGCCACAAATCTACATGACAGTTATTGAACAATGCATGTAGTATGAATTGATTATGGACATGTTTTTGAACAATATTCGTTGCTTTATCATGATCCCAGTCTTGATCTTTAATCTGACATATTTTTGGATCAAATTTGAAGGTCATACAAATATTTGCATTATTTTTTTGTTAAAAAATGTGAAGTTATAACAAAATTTGCTTAATTCTCTTTGCCAAAACTTCATGGTGAATTTTATCACTTTATCCATTGGAAGTAGTTGCTGCAGTGGTGTGTGGTTGCTGTCTTCTGTCTTGTAGCTTTTACGAATGCTGTGACTAGCACCGATCCATATTAACCCTGGATCTTTTATGTGTGCTGAGAGGCATCAAATTCCTCAATGTTTATATATTTATTATTATTATTAACAACTTCATATGAGTGTCAGATCTTAACTTTGATGTATAATTATATGAGTGTCAGATCTTAACCTCAATGTATAATGCTAAAAAACAGCATATTTAAATAATACAGAGTGTGGATGGATGCCCCCTACCTCGGCTATAGATGCACCTCTCAGTGCAATAAACCAGGGAATATAGGGTCGTGTGATTTTCATTTTCAACCATATTTTTGTGGCATGACTTGTGGTTTCTTTCATCCCATGGGGTTATCATGAGTCCATTGTCAATTTCACAACAAATACTATGTAAAATAGTTCTTACTTCACTGATGCTTGTCTCCTTATTAATATTTTTCCATTAGGCTCTTGCTGATATTTTCTGATTTATTTTAGGTTTTTTGTAATGGAGAGTTGCTGAAAAATATTGAAAAGCATTTGCACAGTGTTAAATTTCAGGAGGAGAAAAGGTAGTGTTGAGATTGAAGCATTGAGTGGAACTCAGTGCAAGGTTCAAATGGGGGAAAGGAATGGAGCCAGTGTGGAAATTACACCTGATCATCTGCTAGTCCTTGTTCATGGAATTATGGCAAGGTGCAAATTGCATTAAGAGTTTGTTCATTTTGGAATGAGTTTTGGAAATTGTATTTACATAAAATGCAGTTGTAAACTTGATATGAGATATTTATGTTGCCAGCTGTGGAGTTATTTTCATATTCTTTTACATATGTGAGATTTCTATGTTGGAAGATATGTGACATGGTCCTTAGCACATGTCTTTAATATTTCATAATGAACTAGGTTTTCTCTGTGTTTAACAAGTGACTTATGTAAAGCTAATGTCTAAAGCTGTTGTGCAGTTTCTATAGACTAATCAGTTTCATATTGCTGGTAGCTGCAAAATTGCTAAGGAGCATATTATTTTCAATTGTTTCAGCCCAAGTGACTGGAAATATGTAGAAGCTGAGTTGAAAAGGCGCCTTGGAAATCGATTCTTCATATATGGTATGCTACCCTGCAGTAGTTTACACTATTTACTTTTTAGTGTACTCTGTTTGTGCTTTTAGACCTAAGTTACCAGGATTTTTGAAAAAACAGGATCCAGATACAGAAAAACAACATATATATGTATATTCTCAAAAAATATCTTCTTGGATTATCTCCCTCATCTCCTCTGAAATCTCTGGATGGATGGAGGATTGACTGCCAGCTGCTAAGGTGACTGGTAACTCCAAAGGATCCAACAGGAATGGATTCTGAGACCTCTTTGGACTTTGCACAGGAACATCTTAGCATTCAAGCTAACCCTTTGGGCTAAATGATGTATACATATACAAAAATCCCAAGGTGTTAGCTCAACTGGTTGTCCCCAATGTTATGGAGCATTTGGCTAGTTCCATGCTAACAGGGGCCCGGTTCAAATCCCCCTAGGTGAGGTGCAGTAGTATATGCCAACAGATTTACTAGTGATGCCATCCACGGAGCATTTTGTTAAATTTTGAGCTTGATTTCTTATGCGAATAATTTTTTGAATTCTTCAACACTTTGATTCCAGCTTAATACATTTCAACAATGTAGAATCATAACCGAATAGCAATAATCATGTAGATATGTAAGCATGCACATCAACAACACATATACCCTGGGGAAACCCTGTACAGGGAGAAAAACCCCAGCAAACGATATTCCTTTATTGCATTCATAATGTAAGATCACTTACAAACATCCACCATGAAAAGTCTGCTCTTAAAGAGCTTGCCAAGTTGACTCTGACCTGACAGAGACCTAAGAGACCTTGCTGATATAGATGTATCCTAGTTGCTTTCAAAGACTGACATGTATCAGCTCTGATATGGGCTGTTGAAACTACCTCTAATTGACTGATATGCACCTCTATATGCTGCCCTACACAGCACTGTTTGCTGCCTCTATATGCGCCTCTATATGCTGATATACAGCACTGTTATGCTGCTTCTTTATGCTTTCCTACACAGCACTGTTTGCTGCCTCTATATGCTGATATACAGCACTGTTATGCTGCCTCTGTATGCTGTCCTACACAGCACTGTTTGTTGCCTCTATATGCTGATATACAACACTGTTATGCTACCTCTGTATACTGTCCTACACAACACTGTTTGCTGCCTCTATATGCTGATGTACAACACTGTTATGCTGCCTCTGTATGCTGTCCTACACAACACTGTTTGCTGCCTCTATATGCTGATATACAGCACTGTTTGCTCCCCTATTGTGCTGCCTCTATCTCACTGATATGCGCCTCTATATGCTTCACCCTTAACCTGCATATAAACTGTGTAGAAGAGAGGGGTTGACCTCTGCTTATAAAGGAGTGAAGAGGAGAAGAGGAGAGGGCTCGAAATAGAGGTGTGAAAGCATGCTTGACTTAACTCAGCATTACACTTTAGTTCGAAAATAAAACTAGACTTGAGACTTCAGTTACAACTCAGAATTACACTTTTTTTCGAAAATATAACTAGACTTGAGACTTCAGTTACAACTCAGCATTACACTTTAGTTCGAAAATAGAACTAGACTTGAGACTTCAGTTACAACTTACAACTCAACTCTTTACAAGGCAATTCGAATTTCTCTTCATGGTGGATAATGTTACACGTGCCAACGTACTAGATCAATACATTTATATCATTTGCATTATTAGGAATATCGTTTGTTTCTAGCTCATAGGAATTTTATATTCAACCTAACTTTTGCTAGATGCCTTGACTTTTGCTCATGGCTCACAAGGCTTGACTAGGTTCAAAGAGGTTGTATGTTTCCCCTGACTTTTGCACTAGTCTGACTATGCTCACAGAGGTTGTACGTTCCCCCTGACTTTTGCACTAGTCTGACTATGTTCACAGAGGTTGTATGTTCCCCCCGACTTTTGCACTAGTTTGTCTATGCTCACAGAGGTTGTATGTTCCCCCTAATTTTTGCACTAGACTGTCTATGCTCACAGAGGTTGTACGTTCCCCCTAACTTTTCATTAGACTGTCTATATGCTCACAGAGGTTGTACGTTCCCCCTGACTTTTGCATTAGACTTACATAGCATCTCGTTCGTTCTGATTTTTGGTTTGACTCACAGAGGTTGTATGTTCCCCCTGGCTTTTGTTAATACCTCACAAGACTGGATGATTCTCCAAATCTCCCTAGCTAGCCTCAGGGTGGCCCATATGGCCTCTCATTGGAGAATGACTGTTGATGCTGCCAAATTTAACACATTTGGCTAGTTCCATGCTAACATGGGCCCGGTTTAATATATATATATATATATATATATATATATATATAAATCCATGAACATAAATCCATTAAATCCATTAATTATAACATAAATCCATTAACCAAAGCATGTGTTGAGACAATACATTAATCGAAATCCATTAACCTTAGACCAACTTGAGACAATATATTAATGGAAAACCTTAGAATTATAACACAAATCCATTAACCAAAGCATGTGTTGAGACAATATATTAATTGAAATCCATTAACCTTAGACCATCTTGAGACAATATATTAATGGAAAACCTTAGAATTATAACATAAATCCATTAACCAAAGCATGTGTTGAGAACTTGAGACAATATATTAATTGAAATCCATTAATCTTAGACCAACTTGAGACAATATATTAATCAAAATCCATTAACCTTAGATCAACTCGACCAAGTGAAGCAAGGAATAGAACCAATTCAAGGTATGTTTTAAAATGATATAATACATATATTCATCAAAATCCATTAACCTTAAACCAATTCGACCAAGTCAGAAACAAGGAATAGAATCAATGCAAGGCATGTTCGAAAATGATATACTATATATACTAATCAAAATCCATTAACCTTAGACCAACTTGAGACAATATATTAATCAAAATCCATTAACCTTAGACCAACTTGAGACAATATATTAATCAAAATCCATTAACCTTAGACCAACTTGACCAAGTGAAGCAAGGAATGAACCAATTGAAGGCATGTTATAAAATGATATAATACATATATTAGTCAAAATCCATTAACCTTAAACCAACTTGACCAAGTATTAAGCAAGGAGTATAACCAATTCAGGGCATGTTCTAAAATGATATAATGCATATATAATCAAAATCCATTAACCTTAAGGCTTAGACCAACTTTGACCAACTCAAAAGCAATAATTCTAAGGTTTTCCTATATATATTCTAAGGAAACCCAAGGGATGCTTCTCCAAATTCATGGATGGCATCCCTAGTAAACTCATTGGTGTAGACTAGTGCGCCGAGTCCATGGGGATTCAAAGTGGGCACCTGCTAGCACTGAACTAGCCAAATGCCAAACAATATTGGTGACAACCGGTGAGCTAACCCCTTGGGCTACACACACACACACACACACACACAC
This sequence comes from Picea engelmannii, assembly GCA_009831015.1. Lineage (NCBI taxonomy): Eukaryota > Viridiplantae > Streptophyta > Pinopsida > Pinales > Pinaceae > Picea > Picea engelmannii. The sequence goes on from ML787317.1 coordinate 13,007, forward strand.
ACACATACAAGTGTGCACACACAAAAAGAACCACAAACCAGAAGGATGGAAAATTTGGATTTAAGAATCAAAATTGTTCATAACTTTGAAAATATGTCCAAAAAGAGAGTTCCCATTAATATATTATATCAACTATAATAGTCCAAATATGAAATGGAAACATTGCACACATACAAAATGAGTGTGTAAACATTGACATGATGTGTAAGCACTGTTATCGCACAGTTTATAGATGGGAGAGAGGCTAACGGATAGCAGGTCAAACTGGCGAAACGGGAACCTTCCCCACCCAATGTCACCACAATGGGGAGGTTCTTTCTATTTAGGGAGGTTAGGCCCAGCGGAGACGTTCCCGATGACCTGTGGCTTTGAAGAGGCAAAGGTTTTAAAAGAGACAGTTAGTTCCCCCCTTCACAGATCACCACCCAAAAAGATAGTCCGACCAAAGGCCAATTTGAAGTAACCCCCAAAGAATATGTACCTGCCTGGAACAAGACAACAACAAAAAAGATATATGCAAGCTATATTCAATGGGGTTAGTACTTCATATGTAAGTGACTATCTGATATTCAATGTAAGCAATTTGACAGTAAATATCGACGAAATCAATGTTTGCAAAATGGCAATGATAAATATGTCACTTGTCAATAAATATTGGATTGATATAGCATTCAATGTAACAAATCAACACTCAATCCAATAAATGCTCTTAACTACCATTCAATTGCTTATAAAATGAAACGTTGCTGCATCAAGATGAAATAACCAAGGGTGACGTTAGCATTCTAGGGTTAGTAGGTTAGGGTTAGTGTAGTTAGGGTTTCAGTGTAAAAGAAGTTTGACAGTGTTTGAATTTGATTTCACTTCAACGCTGGAGGCTGGAGATCAGTGCCTTAGGGTTAAAAGGAGTCAGAAAGTGAGGGACGCACAAGTTGAAGGGGACGAGATTCCAAAGTACTAGAGGGAAAGGTTTCAAGGTGCTGCTAAAGCAGGGCCTCAAAGACGAAACCCTAGGGGAGAGAGGCTCACTCCGGTGTTGCAAAAGCAAGGCCTCGTGCTCTCTCCTCCTTCCTGGCAAACGACTAGCTCAGATAAAGCACAAAAACAAGACGAGAGAGCTTAAAGGGGGAGAGTGTTGCTGCGGCAAGG
>ML787317.1:24110-51058 GCA_009831015.1 Picea engelmannii
TGGGCACTGTAAATATACTTAATGGATAGCCTTATCAATTCTTAATACTAGCTTTCTCATGTGGGAATCACATTCTCTTCTTCACTTGTGATTCCTCTCCTTCAAATTTCTTTTAGAGTTTGGGCCTTATTATTCTTACTCAACTCTTTGCCCTTCCTTGGCCTTTCTCTCCTTGACATCTATGGTCTTCTTGAGGACATCCCTTTTCTACCTTTCATTGGGCAAGTGTCCTCCATCATTTCTTCACTCCAAAACACTAAATTTGGATCCTCTACTTCTACACGTAGGAATGAACAAGGGACTAGACTCAACAATATTACCTAAATGAAGTTTGTGCCTCTCTCCATACTTGCCTAGTTGATTGGAGTTATTATCCAAAGTCCTTTAATGCTTAATTCTCGGGAAAATTGAGAGGTAACATTGTTTTGAATTAATTGATTGGAAGGGGCTGACTCCTCTTCAACTACTCTTCTATATTAATTATCGTCTAAGGATATCCAGTGTACCTTCCCATCCCTTGTTGGATTTTCTCTATTGATGGATACGATGAGGGGCAGTTCGTGTCAAGCTTATAAAGAGTTTGAATTGAAGGGAAGAGGGGAAGAACTGATGCCTTTGTTAACTTCATGTAGGTGGCACCGTACTTTGCATAATACCCTATGAATTTGACAAAGGGGCGAAGCGTACTCATTCTTTATTGTACAAATTAGAAGAAAAAATTGTCAATAAATCGAAAAAAACGGAAGAATCACGATTTTTTCGAGGAAACAATTTTTTGTTTAATAAAAATCGTGATTTTTTGAGTTTACAAAAAATTGTGATTTTTTGTAAAACTTGCCGCTGTTTTGGAAAAAATCGCGATTTTTTTCAAAAAATCACCCTGTCGCGCCCAAGTCGCAAATTAAAAGCCCGATCTGTATTTTTTTTAATCATTTTGTTTTGTAGTTGATGTGGAACAACATGGGAAGAGGTATGTGGAGGCCATCAAGCATATTTAAGGTGTGCAAAGGCAGGGTATCGAATTCATCCACCAATTTTTAAGATTTTTTTGGTGGAGCATTGATCGTCATATAGTTGATGCACGACCATGACCTTCTGCCTCTAGTTCAAGGCCTAGCAAACATCCCCTGATCTTTCCCTGTAAAAGGGGGAGAGGGCATTGATATCATATAGCTGGTTGCTAGTTTTGGGACATATACATTTATATATGTGATCATTGATGTCATTTTGTATTGGTTTCAGACTTTCAGTAACGACTTTGATGTATTGGTTTTTATTTGGCATCCACTATATCATATATATAATTCTTTCTCCATATTTATTTGCCTATGTGTTTATATGATGTTGCTGTTGCTTTATATATTGAAAAATGTTTAAAATTTTGAAAAAAATGAATAAATTATGTATTTTTTAATGTTTGCCGAGGTTTTCTGATTTTTTCGCCGATTTTTCTGATAAGATGTTTTCAGGACCCTTTCCGATTTTTTGCCGATTCTGATGTTTTCTTCTAATTTGTTTCTAAATGACTCAAACATAAAGAATCCTTTTGTCTTTATCACCATAGAAAGTTTTTGAATTTTAAACTATGTGCTATATAAACTTTGGATTTTGGAGCATTTAAACCATTTGAAATCTTGATGTTCATTGTTGAATGTTTATGTCTATTTGCTAAAATATATTTTATGATTTTTTCATGAAATGTAAAATCCTTGATATTTTCTCTTGAAATTTTGAATATTTTATGAATTGTTAATATGTTGAGTTAATGTGGAGTTTTACATTGAGTTTTGCTAAGTGGCCAAGTTAACTCACCATTTTGGGTTTGTCAAGTTGTTATTGAGTTTGAGTTGTGTGCCATTGTTGTTGTTAAGTTCCTCCGGCTTATGAAAAGAGGACTCCTTTAGATTGACATTCCTCTTCTTTTCCTTCAATCTATGATAGACTCCTTTATATTGACTTCCCATCATATCGTTGGTCCCATTATATACTCACGTGGCTTTTGATATGGGAGACATAAGGCACTATGCATTGTAACTATCTTCTCAATGCTCTTAAGGCAGAGTCTTAAGAACCCCCCATTCTATTTCCTGTCTTGGAAACATTTCGAGATAGTCCCCCCTTCCGTTGCTTGTCCCAGAAACAATTCAAGACAGAAATGGGGATGAAACGCCCAAGAAATGTTTCTAGTGCCTTTCCCATCTTAAAATGCTAAGTAGGCATGTTTGCAAGTTTAAAGGCAAAAAGACATAAAAATCAAAGAAACCTAATAATTGCCAAAAATAGAAAAATACTATTTTCATGTTATAGAGGAAGGGTTTTCACTCATCATTTCCACAATTTGTTGTTGTGAGCAGCTTGGAGAGTGCAACAAGCTTGGTGAGTGTTTGGAGAGTTGAATTGCAGTTAGGGTGTTTTGACAGTGCAATTTTTTCACATGGAGTGTTTTTGCAACACTCTTCTTGTTTTTTCCCATTTAATGGCATCTTCATCTATGTTCGTGGAAGCCCCACCTCAAACCCTTGTGAGAATGTGAGAGGTGGTGGTGACTACCCTCTTTGGAAGTATGCCTTTTGTGTAAGAAACCCTTCAAGTGTTCTCACTTTGTATCTGCTCTTTTTTTGCATGACTTGGGAAATGGAGTTGAACAATGTGCAAAAACATTAGACATGTAGGAATGGTTGCCTTATCTTTGAAAGCCATCAATTAACATAAATGACAAAAGAAATGGGAAAAAGGAAAAAAGCCATGGCCAACATTCCTCCCTTGTCATTCACTAAAAAGCTTCTTATCGTGGAAGAGGCATGAAAGAAATCAAGCGAAGGCATCTTTTCGAGGCTATGTTTGACGTTGGAGGGAGAGATGAGGTGGATAGTGGAGTGCCTAGATGTAGAAATTTTCCACACTAGGAAAATTAATGCAACTTAGAAAATTTCACCTCTTTCCTAGAGGTTTCCCAGATCTTAACCCTGCAAATTTTAAATTTTCAGCCTCAGGGATGTTATGAGCTATAAATAAAACAGTAGCAACAATAGACAATATTTCACAACTTAACAACTCCATTCCACTAGGCAATTCAAGAGAAAAGATACCAATGTGTGCCAGCAAGTTTCAGCCCCTAGGGAAATCTTATTACGCATAAAATAGATCTGAAATTCACTTTATGACAGGTGTAAATACAGCAGCAAATCTGCCCTATCTTCTTCAATATCAGTGTTAAATCACTTAACAATTTCAGCCTTAACTTATATCAAGTCAGCAAGACAAGCAAGTGTTAGAAATTACCAAACCATGAAGAAATAGGTGGCTGAAAATCAAATCTGCAATGTAGACAATTTTGGACTGCTAAGAACTTCATATATATATAATATATATAAAGATGAAGTTCATGTACATACCATAGCTTCATCCCAAGGCTAGTACAATCCTCTAGCTCTCCAAAACCCTAGCTAGGGGAAACCAAGAAAACCCTAGCTCATACCAAGGAGCTCCAATAAGCAAGCATCACACTAGCATGCCCTCCAAGGGAAGATGTCTCTTCTTCTCTTCAACATGTATAGCCCAGGGTTTCATCACAAAACCCTAATATCCAAGTCTCCAAGGGATGAAACCCTAACTTTAGTATTCAAGATGTTGAAGAGAAGAAAAGGAGACATCTTGCCTTGAATGACACGCCCAAGGTTTTATCACAAAACCCTATTCTCCAATTCTCCAAGGGATGAAACCCTAATCCTCATATTCAAGATGTTCCAAAAGCTCTAAGAAACCCTAGCAACTCTAAGACAAGAGAGATAAAGTACAAATGAAGATGTGCAAGAGAGAGGAAGACGATTGCACTCCTCTTAGTCACATCTCTAACACAAGATAATGAACAAGAATGAGAATGATCAAAGGACTCTCTCCTTCCTCTATATATATGAGAGGTAAGGGAGACCAACAATACATATGTGGGCCTAAGCCCTTACAAGCAACCTACAACGCCACAAGTAGGCTCACACATGTGTAGTGCTACACTCAAAAGGTACATATGTCAAGCTCCAAGATGATGTCATACACAAGCAAGGCTCCAATGCAAGGGTGCTCCACGAGATGTGTCTAACGTTTGTCCCCCAAGCCTCCAATGACTCTAACACTCATAATCAATGTACTCCACTGGGTCCACCCCCCCTGCATGAACACTGTCGCAACCCAGGCATCCCCAAGTCAACTCTATGCCTCCATGCAAGCATTCAAGCCACCTCGTAGTATCTAGGGCTTAATTCCGTTTGCTAGAATGACAAATACCTATGTTGCATTGGTTTTTGGGACGGGGGAACGACGGGGACGGGGGGAATGCGTCCCCGGGACGTCTAGAGCGTGCACCCCCAAATTTTTCAGGGGATGGCGGGTTGAGGATGACAATAATATATATATATATATATATATATATATATATATTAAAAATTATTAAAATTCACCATAAACATTTGTAGTTGCTTGAAGCTTGTAAGCATAACAAGCTATACTATACAGTGTTATGCACAACCCTTACACTTGCCAATTTTGAAAAAAGCTCGAGCAATTTAAAAAAGGGCCAAGTGACATTTCATTATTGGCTGCTAGACTAGCAAAATGCAGTTTAGCTTTAGGAAACTTAAGTGAGAAATGTCTCTATAGCAGTTTTTCTTCCTCATATTTCTTGTTAATGACGATTATGTTAAAACATAAAAGGCATTCCTTTCTCAATAGGTTTTGCAGATTTTTATGGCTATGTTGAAAACCACTATAAAAGACTTTGGTTCTGTAAAGAGATTAGATTCATATTTCAGATTAAGAAGGTGATTGAATAGGAATTTATTCAAACATTTAGTACCCAATCGAAGTCACTACTATCTAATCGTTTTCACAATGCTTGAGGTTGGGATGGTGGAAGCACTGTAATTGAATGACTCCTGGAAACCCATGTACAATATGTAAAAGCTAAGATGACCAGAATAATGAGAAGAACAAGAGCAGTAACCACAAGGATCAACCCTTTGAAATGTTGCATTTCTTGTTTTTTTGTCATGGAAGTTTTGCTTGTTGTAACCTTGTTGAAAATACAATATTTAAATCACCAAAAACCCAAATAAAAACCCATCATACAAAACCCATGTTTTGAGCTACAACTTTTACAACAGATCTAGATTCAATGCAATACAAAAATAATGGATGGGAAAAATGATCTTATTGTCTAATCATCAATTTCCATGATTGTCAAGACTGAAGATATATGCTTGGAATATCCCCAAAATCTGCCCAGAACATCCTCGAAATCTACCCAGAACATCCTCGAAATCTGTCTGGAACGATCCTGAAATCTGCCCGAAACGTCTTGGGGATGGCCAACAAGTCCCCGAGTCTCCAATAGAGTCCCCAGGCGGGTACGCAGGTTTTTTTGGGGGGACAGGTCCCCGTGAAAACATAGCCAAATACTTCTCTTCCAATGCAGGTACTTCTCCTCCAATGCATGATGTTCTCCAAGCAAGCAACCTCCTCCTTGTGGGAGCATGTAGAATGTCACCAAGATGTCTTAAGAATCTTCAATACCCTAAGGAAGAATGTCATTCAAACACCCAATTGAGGTCAAGCAAACATTGAGTAAGCCATCTCCAATGTGCAACTCTATCACGGACCATATAGTGGTTAATCATACATGTACTCAAATCTCATGAAGCACCCCCACACATGGTGTAAACACTTTTATAGTAACCCTGAAAGCTAACACTCCCTCTTTACGAGGAAAGTGTTTTCACCTACACCTATCGATTCCATTTGCAACTTTACCAAACTTGCCAACTGCAAATTTGTATTTATTGCAATCTTAGAATCAACCACTGTCTCCTAAAAAGGAACTGTCACCCATCCATCACAGGATGCTATCACATGTCGAAACCTCTAAAGAATACTGACCATCTGTGAATCTAAAGGAACATAATCCTAGATCATAAGCAATTTTCCAAACTCCAACATCCGTCAAGTCAAAATCTTCAGACACCACATTACGAGCTTTTCAGAATGTCCCTCAAAGATACTAATATCTCCATATGTGACCAAGACAAGCGGATCACATCTTTCAAAGTCACAAAGATAGAAATTTGTACAAGTCAACTCATTGATCTTGATACCAAGCTCGTGGTATAGGTAACAACCCATGTAGGGCTATCATCTACCCGTGAACATGAAAATCCCTCTCATGCACCTCAAAACCTCTAGCAACTGAAACAACTTGAACTAGGTTAACTCCCTCTTTTGGAGAGAATCCTGAAGCAAGAGTAACATCACAGTTAACCACCCTTGTTTGAGAGAATCCAACAACATTGTCCCTATACTCTGCAATACTCCCATAAGTTGCAATCATGGAATCAACCTCAACATCATCGTCTATCAAGGTAATCACACCTCTCCTCCTCAAGACAACTGAAAGGCTCACGGATGGAAGAAACTAATGGAATATGACTAACATATCTTTCAGGAGGTATACTCACACTCTTTGAAGATTTGGGCACTCCTACCTGCTCTTGACCTTTCTCAAAACTAGAAGGCTCATCCAACCTCTCATTGGAATGTACAAGTGCCATTGAATCAACAAGTAACCTGTAGAGTCCACCCTCTCTCACCCCTCTAGCCAAAGTCCCTGGACTAGCTAGACTACAATCATTGATGGTGCATTGCTAACCCTCAAATGCAACTCTTGATTGTACATTTGTCATATAATGAACCGAAAGAAGGTTCTTCTTTAATTCAGGAACAAATAAAACATCATTGAACTCAAGAACATCACCTGAAGGCATTTGGAAGGAAATGGAGCGAATTCCTCTCAAAGGATAAGTATGATCATCACCAACTCCACACTCATACCTCCTTCTTACTCTTGAAATCTATTGAATAATGACCTGTCATATATCATATGTCTCGAAGCTCCACTATCCACATACCATTCAACACTAGACACAGTGTTAGAAGATAAACAAGAGACCGTGGAGAAGGTAGTTTCAAATTGAGAGGGATCCTCCTTTACACTTGCTACAGTCCTAGTTGCAACCTATTTTGCTCTCTTCCCCTTCTTGTATAATGGACACTAGTTGGCATAATGTCCCATCTCGTGACATCGAGAACACATCACCTTACTTAAATCCTTTTTTCATGTAGCTGTACCTTCTTCTTGTAGCCTTTCTTACTACCTTTCTTCATCTTCCCGACGAGACCAATTGCATCTACTTCCCCTTGTTGCCTTGAAGAAGACGACAATCTGATTTCTTCTTGCACAGGATCAATCCAAAGTTTTGCAAACTTTGGCAAGGTCTCATAAGCACAAACACCCTGAACAAAAGGCATCCAGGATGGAACAAGCCCATTCAAAGCAATGGACACCAATTCTTGATCCTCCACTTGTGTTCCAATGGTGGCCAATTGATCTCTCAACTCAGTGATCATGGTCAAATAGCTCACCGTAGTGTTTGTCTTGCTCATATGAACGACTAAAAGTTGGTTTTGTAGGAGCATTTGTTGAGCAACACAAGAGCTTTGAAACAACTCATTTAAAGCTCCAAACATGTCCTTACCTGTCTTCTTCTTTGCAATGTGAGAGATGAAATGATCCGTCACTGAAATAAGAGTGATTCTCTTATACTTGGCCTCCTTTCAATGAGCGGCCAATTTTGTTGGATTGGTAGGTTCTGGAATCACTTTCACAACATGCTCCCGAAGATCGACTTCCTCCATAAGTCATCGAAGCTTCCATGGAACAAAATTGGAAGCCCAATCCAACTTATCACACTCTCTAAGACCAAGAGTCATCTGACACATCTTGAACAATCCTCAAGTGCACATTCGACAATATATGAAGTAGACAAAACCCTTTCTAGGGCCCAAGTGCTTCTCTCAAGCAACCTAGGGCATCACACCCAACAACCTCATCAAGGTCAATACCTTTCCTAGGTATTCTTCAGCTGAAATACCAATTCTGAATTCCCTCTTACACCTAGAGTGATCTCAAGTTCTCAACCATAAAAGCTATGATATTATGTAGAAATTTTCTGCACTAGGGCAATTAATGCAACTTAGAAAATTTCACCTCTTTCCTTAGAGGTTTCTTGGATCTTAACCTTGTGAATTTTCAGCCTTCGGGCTATTATGAAATATAAATAAAACAACAGCAACGATAGACGATGTTTCACCATTTAACGACCCTAATCGACTAGGCGATTCAAGAGAAAAGATACCAATGTGTGCCAAGAAGTTTCAATGTTGTGGGGCAATCTTATCATGCATAATACAAATCTGAATTCCATTTTATGATAGCTGTAAATATAACAACAAAACTGCCCTACCTTCTTCAATATTAATGCTAAATCACTTAAAAAATTTCAGCCATAACCTATGTCAAATCAACAAGATAGACAAGTGCCGAAAATTACCAAACCATGAAGAAATAGATGGCTGAAAATCAAATCTGCAATAGAGACAACTTTGGACAGCTGAAAACTTCATATATATAATATAAAGATGAAGTTCATGTACATACCATGGCCTCATCTCAAGTCTAGTACATCCTCTAGCTCTCCAAAACCCTAGCCAGGGAAAACCAAGAAAACCGTAGCTCACATCAAGGAGCTCCAACAAGAAAGTATCACACTAGCATGTCTTCCAAGGCAAGATGTCTTCTCTTCTTCTTCTCTTCAACAAGTACAACCTAGGGTTTCATCACAAAACCCTAATCTCCAAGTCTCCAAGGGATGACACCCTAACCCTAGTATTCAAGATGCTCTGGCCTCCAAAAGCTCCTAGAAACCCCAGTGACTCCAAGACGAGAGATAAAGTACAAATGAAGATGCACAAGAGAGAGGAAGGCTAGTGCGCTCCTCATAGTCACATATTTAACATAAGATAATGAATAAGAATGAGAATGATGAAAGGACCTCTCATCCTCCTCTCTATATATATGAGAGGTAAGGGAGGCCAACAATACATATGTGGACCTAAGCGCTCACAAACAACCTACAAAGCCACAAGTAGGCTAACGCATGTGGAGCACTACACTCCAAAGGTACACATGTAAAGCTCCAATGTGAGGAAGCTCTAGAAGATGCGTCTAACACTCCTCCTACAAGCCTCCATTAACTCCAATGCTTCTCATAAGCCATGTACTCCACTAGGTCTACTCCCCTTGCATGAACACTATTGCAACCTAGGTGTCCTTGAGTAAACTCCATTACTCCATGCCAGCATCCAAGCTACCCCATGTTGTCTGCCCTCCTCCATAATTCTAAATGATCCTTCTCCAATGTAGGGTATTCTTGAAGCAAGCAACCTCCTTCATGTGGCCAACATGTAGAATGTCGCCAAGTTTTCTAAAGATCTCCAACGCCCTAAGGAGGAATGTCATGCAAACACCCAAATAAGGTCAAGCAATCATTGAGTAAGCCATCTCCAATGTGCAAATCCATCATGGACCATCCGGGGGCTACTCATACACCATGTATCCCAAGTCTCATGAAGCACCACCAAACATGGTGTAAACACTTTTGGAGTAACTTGAAAAGTTAACACTAAGTGCATATATTCATGTGGCATACCATTTAACATACTTCCTCTTCTTATTGGCATGATATGGCAAGGCCAATCAACATCGCACCAAAACGATAAATTCCCTAGTTTTAAGAAGGAACGAACAACCCTGCTTACAAGAGAGAGGATTTGTGTTTGCAATAGGATGACATCTAAAATCTAAATAGCGTTTGTGGATGTGACTAAGTACTTAGAATTTTCCCACCAAAAATCATTCCATGCCCTTCACTTCACCCACTTTCCCTCATTTATCTTGGACTCTTCCATGGAGATCAATCGTTGAATACAACGCTAGATTGCAAAAAGTCCCGCACCTCAAGCATTCTTTTCAATAAAAGGAATTTATTGGCATATTTTGTACAGGCTTAGGGAATTCCTTCCTTGTGTGACACATGTAAATAGCCAAGGAGATATGGTAGTTGTAAATTGTTGAATTATTGTAACTTCGAAGAATATTCTACATATATTTGAGTCATTATTGTATAGATCAAATCCCCTTTTGTGGATTGATCAAGTTGGGTCTTGTATAAGATCAAATTCTCTTTTGTGGATTGGTCAACATGTATTTGTATGGTGGTATTTGTAAAGTCGGGCCCTAGTAATTGTAAAGTGGTTTTAGCCACTTCTAGGGGAAGTCGGCTCCACCAAGTGAAGAGTCACAACCTTAGTGCCACCTCACAACTTTATTTACATGTGAGGATGGTGTCTCATTTGAATACACTCAATACACTAGCTCTGCAGCTATGAAGAAGTGCACAAGTCTTGGAGGAACTGCTACTGCAGTAAGTGTGACGTCAAGGAGGGTTCTTGGTTTGTCTTGGTATTTCTTGGTTAAGTGGTGCACTACTCTTTCTAGTGAAGGAGTAGAGGAGGATCTTCTGTTCGGTCTTTGGTCTATCTATATTGAGGAAGTTTTTGCTGGGTTTTATCCCCCATGAGGGTTTCCCAGGATAATTTCTGTGTCTCTATTGTTCTGTGATTGCCTCTTTTTCAGTGATCTTATTTATGCAACTAATACGCTAAATGATTCTAATAATAAAGAAGAACCGTAACTGCTATTTGTATAAGTTAAACTTCAACATGGTATCAGAGCAGGCCTGAAAGAGACCAATTCACAGTTTATAAAGAAGTAGCTCACCTCAACACACCCTTTCCCAGATTCAGTTTTCAATGTTGCAGTTGCTGCAAAATTAGGGTTTTTGCATAAATCCTAAGTGTGACGTTTTCCTTGTTTGAGGAGGACATTGGAGAAAGTAACCACACCCAGGAACTCACCCTAGGAGGGTGCATCTAGTCCTTGGATCAAAATTCCGAAATTTGAAGTTTGAGAAATTAGGGTTTCCTCATAAAACCCTAAGTTGCAGTTGTAGTACCAGTTGTAGTATCAGTTGGAGTGCCAGTTCCTTCATGCCAGTTGCAGTGCCAGCACCAGCTGCAGTACTAGTTGAAGTGGAAGTTTTTGTGAAGTGTTGGGACTGATTTTTATTGTCCTAGTGTGCCTTACCCTAGCAAATCTCCATCTAACTTTAAGTTACAAGTTGAAGCACCTTTGAAGTTTTAAAGGTTCGTTATTTCTTGCAACTACTGCCAGATGGTGCCATTACCTGCCGATGCTGTCAGAGGTATGTACTTACATATGTTTAAACTGTATCATTATTTTAAAGGGTATTTGCTGGAGAAAGGATCTTTTGTCTAAACAACAATCGTAGATCCAGAGGGATCTCAGATCTAGAGGGATCTCAAATCCAACACATTCAAAGGAACTTTGCACCTCAGGTTTGATTACTTTGATATGCCTCTACTTGTTATGGCATTATTGTAATCTTATGAATATCCAGGTTGCATTTTGATATGTTGAAGTTATTATACTAACCATTGGTCAAAATTAAAGGCAAAGTATTACATTGATTAAAGTTGAGATTATAGAGTTTATTCCCTAACTCAGATTTCTGTCAAGATAGTATATTGTCTTAGTACAGAGGACATGTTGAAGAAAGTACTTGTCATCTTGAGTGAAAGAGACTCGAAAGAAAAGCAACACACTCATTCTTGAGGACAAGACTCCAGGTTCCAGGTTTGATTGATTAAATTGATAAGATTCAAATTTACACATATCAAGTTTGATAACTGCTAAACAGTATAGTTGTGATAGCAATCTTTGAAAAAGTTTTATTATTGAATACTTGGTAGCATGTGAGCATTATTGAGATAAATGCATATTGTAATCGTAACATCTCCTCTAGGAGAAACTTCTTGTTTTGTTTCCAGGTTACCATGGAGGAATGATTGATCACAACACTAGAAGAGTGTTTCCCTCATTTCTTATTATTGTATTTCTTACTTTTTACCCTTGTTTTAGGCAGTTCACAAGTGATAGCTCTAAAGGAGCTACTGTGACGATTGTTCTCGCTATTGTTTTATTATTATTATAAAGAGTATTATTCTTGTCTATTGTTTCTCCCTTGTTGTTCTTGTTCCAGGTAGGTCACATGTGATAACCCTGAGGGAGCTATAGTAACGATTGCATGAGGCAATATATATTAGATAAGACATGGAGCAGACTATCCAAGTTGTATATATGACCTTATACATCCATGTACCAAAGAAGATGAAGAAGAAGCTACTTTTGAGATACATAGTATCTCATACTGAGATTGATTGTAAGGAGCAAAAGGCTCCAAAGATGACTGAATATTAGAATAGAACTCACAGTAGACTTGGTCAACGGATAATGAAGCCACCTTGACAGGAAGCTAAATTCGTTTGAAGTCTGACTCGACTTTTCATATTAAGACTTGGTATTCAACACCAAGTATATCCTGCAGAGACTATAAAGTTTTTGTAGACTAAGAAGAAATCAAGACTCAGAGTAAGCCTGATCTTAGAAAGGCTCAGATGGGAAAAAGAGACATCTTCTAGGATTGGCAGACAGATGCCATGAGTTGAGAAGACTAGATCGTAGCTTCAGAGACCTCTAGGAGACATGAAATCTCCTAAGAGGATTTCCTTGTTTCAATGACAGCAGAGGAAGCCAGTCAGAAGGACTGGGATATGGATTTTGCCTTAAGACCAGAAGGGAAGTTAGTGGTGACTTCCAAGATTGATCTAATAGATCAAGCATGTTGCAGATAACAGTATAGAGATGTACAAAGCCTGATTTGTGTCCAGAGGATTCTCCCAGCAAGAGGGAGAAGACTACGACGAGACACTTGCTCTAGTAATCAAAGAAATAGTTCTAGTGTTCGTGAAGATAGTCAGAACAACCATGATTTTGATACAGTATGAGATTCAGAGGGAGCAGTCCCTGTATTTGAGATTGAGTTACCTCCATGAAAGAAGAAAAGCTACCTTCAATATCATCCACTCTCAGTTTCAGATAAAGTTGTTGCCATGATAGAATAGAGGAGCTACTCTCAAAGTTCAACACCTACAATGAGAATAGTGCAGTCATTCTCAGCTTCAGAAATAACAGCTGTAGGTGCAGAGTCTCGATTCCAGAAGGAACAATTGCAGAGACAGTAAAGGACATACTCTCAGGAAATGAGACAGATAGTGCTTTGCAGAAAGCACATAGAACCAACACATGATTATGCAGATTGAGTTGCAGCGGAGCAAGTGTACTAGGTTGGTACAATGTGATGTGAAAATTTGGTTTCGAAGTATAGGACATGAAGACTCATGTCTGCAAGTTGAAGCAAAGCTCCAAGAGCTTGGTATGGCAGGATTGATAGTTTTCTAATGAGCCTGGGCTTTACCAAGAGTAAAGCTGATTCCAACCCTTACTTCAAGATGGAGAATGATGGACCAATTATATTGTTGCTAAATGTGGATGACTCATTCTTGACAGATGAAGAAAAGATCATCACAAATTATAAGAAGAAGCTTGCCACTGAATTTGAAATGAAAAACCTAGGCCCAATGCATTATTTCTTAGGTCTTGAAGTTTGGCAGAGCCCAGAAAAGATCTTCCTTAACCAAGGGAAGTATGCATTTGAAATACTGAAGAGGTTTGACATGTTGGAATGTAAAGCCATGGCCACACCCATGGAAATGCATTTGAAGCTCTTGGTTGATACTTCGTCAGAGTTGGTTGATGCTACTCTATACAGACATATTATTGGTTCGTTGATGTATCTGACGAATACCAGGCCGGATATATGCTTTACTGTGAACACCTTGAGTCAGTATCTGTTGGAGCCCAGACGTGTTCACCTTGTAGATGCAAATCATGTGATGAGATACCTTAAGGGTGCGTTGGATTATGGTCTCTGTTATACTGGAGATCATGACTTCAGATTGTATGGGTATACTGATTCAGATTGGGCTGGAAGTGCTTCAGACACAAAAAACACTTCAGGATGTTGTTTCAGTTTGGGGTCAGCCATGACTTCGCGACAAAGAAGGAAACAATCCAATATTGCTCTCAGCACGGCAGAAGCGGAGTACATTGCAACATGTTTCGCCTGTTGTGAAGCCATATGGCTTTAGAAGTTGTTGACAGGTCTGTTCGATCTGGAGATGGAAGCTACCATGATTCTATGTGATAACCAGAGTTGCATAAAGATGACAAAGAACCCAGTGTTCCATGATAAGACGAAGCACATAGAGATCCGGTATCACTACATTCGTGACATGGTGCAGAAGGGAGTTGTAAAGGTCTAATATGTTGGCACTAATGAGCAGGTTGCAGATGTGTTGACTAAGCCTTTGTCTCGTGTGAAGTTTGAGTACTTCCGAGACAAGCTTGGTGTAGTCCGGAAGGACCTCCCTCGAAAAGGGTAGTGATGCTGATGATACTATGCTCTATCCTGACCAACAATAGGTGACTCAGTTAGGATTTTATATCCTAGGGGACTGATCATCCCTGCGTAGATCTTGAAGGTCTGGTAAGGATGGTCTGTCAGAGTACCTGTGCATGTATATATCAGCTGTGGTCAGTAGTGGTAGCTCAGTTAGGATTTTATATACTAGGGAATCTTATGATTCCTTGGCAGATCCCGAAGGTCCGGTAAGGACAGTCTGTCAGAGTACCATGTGGTAGCTTGTTAGGATTTTATATCCTAGGGAATCTTATAATTCCTGGGCAAATCCCGAAGGTCCGGTAAGGACGGTCTGTCAGAGTACCCACAAATGTTGTTGTTGATGCACCTGCCTCATTGTGTTTCCACATATAGATGCTGATGTTCCAACTTTGTGTTGATGTTCCAGCTTCATGCCGTTGATGATGGTGATGTTATTTCAGCTTCGTACTATTGATGTTGATGTTCCACCTTCATGGTGTTGATGATGATGATGTTACTACAACTCTGTGCTGCAAATGATGATGATGTTCAATTTCTACTGATGTTGATGATGAGAAAAGCTTTCGATGATCTATATATATGACCGACGATGTTCTCGATGCTGATGACGATGTCCCCTCCTCTTGATGATGTATTGAGTCCAGTCAATGTTATTATTGTTGTCAATAGAATACCCTTCTTGTTAAGGGGGAGTGTTGAATTATTGTAACTTCGTAGAATATTCTACTTTTATTTGAGTCATTATTGTATAGATCAAATCCTCTTTTGTGGATTGATAAAGTCGGGTCTTGTATAAGATCAAATCCCCTTTTGTGGATTGGTCAACATCTATTTGTATGGTGGTATTTGTAAAGTCGGCCCCTAGTAATTGTAAAGTGGTTTTAGCCACTTCTAGGAGAAGTCGACTCCACCAAGTGAAGAGTCACAACCCTAGCGCCACCTCACAACTTGTATTTATATGTGAGGATGGCTCTCATTTGAACACACTCAATACACTAGCGCTGCAGCTATGAAGAAGTGCACAATTCTTGGAGGAACTGCTACTGCAGCTAAGTGTGACGTCAAGGAGGGTTCTTGGTCTGTCTTGTTATTTCTTGGTTAAGTGGTGCGCTACTCTTCCTAGTGAAGGAGTGGAGGAGGATCTTCTGTTCGGTCTTTGGTCTATCTATATTGAGGAAGTTTTTATTGGGTTTTCTCCCCCATTAGGGTTTCCCAGGAAAATTTGTGTGTCTCTATTGTTTCTGTGATTGCCTCTCTTTCAGTGATCTTATTTATGCAGCTAATATGCTAAATGATTCTAATAATAAAGAAGAACCGTAACTTCTAGCTGTATAAGTAAAACTTCAACATAGATAAGCGCTCCTCTAGTGACTTTTACCGAATCCTATATTCATGTAATCTTGCCAATGCCTTTGAGTGCATTCATTGTTCGATGGATGTAGACAACATGGGGTCCAATAAATATGCTTGTCTTCTGCATATTTGAGTGGTTGTTTATACTATGTCATATTCATTGATGACTTCTCTCGAAAGTCTTGGATTTTCTTCATGAAGACCAAAGGACATGTCTTCAATCGGTTCCAAGAGTTTAAAGCTCTTGTGGAGAACCAGACTAGGAGGAAAAATAGAGTACCGAGGACAGATAATGGGGGTGAGTATACCTCCAAGGAGTTTAATGACTTCTGTGCAGGAGAGGGCATTAGGAGGGAATTGACTGTTCCTTACAACCCACAACAGAACGAGGTTGTTGAGAGGAAGAACAGGATCATAGTTGGGGCTGCGAGAGTCATGTTTCATGATCAGGGGCTGCCACTTTTTCTGCAGGCTGAGGCATGTTACACTGTAGTTTATCTACAGAACATGAGTCCACATAGAGCATTGGCAGATAAGACTCCTGAGTCCTGAGGAGGCTTTCTCTGGGAAGAAGCCCGAGGTTGGGCACTTTAGGATTTTTGGGTGCCTTACATATTCACATGTCCCTTCTGAGAAGAGGACAAAGCTAGAACCCACGACAGAAAAGGGGATTTTTGTTGGGTATAGCGAGACTTCAAAGGCTTTCCGCATATACATCCCTTCCTTTAGGAAGACAGTTTTGAGAAGGGATGTGAGATTTGAGGAGGATAGAGCCTTTAGGAAGTCACGAGGGACTGAGAGGGGTGAGCAGTCAGCACCTCAGATTCAGGTGAGTCCACATCAGACTTCAGTAACACAGAGTTCAAGTCCACCAACTTTGGTGACTACTCGTCCACAGATTACAGGGCCATAGATGTTAGGATCACAGGTGACTGGTCCACAGGTTTTAGGATCGAGTGCTCCAGATTCTACTTCAGGTTCACATTTTTCAGGTGATGGGGTTGAGTAGGGGGAGTCCCCTCCACGGGACACTACTTCAGAGAGGAGGAAGCCCAAGTGGCTTCAGGACACTCTGAGAGAGGCATAGGGTTCAGTGGGGAATCCCAGGCAGGTCGTGAGGGAGAGTAAACCTCATGAGAGATTTTGCAGCTACATTGCGATGGTGAGCAACATCAAGGAGTCTGAGCCTTCCAGTTTTGAGGAGGCTGCTGGCAGACAAGTTTGGAGAGATGCCATGATGGAAGAGTACATTTCCTTCATGAAGAATGATGTTTGGGAGATTGTTCCTAGACCCGAGGGGAAGTAAGTGGTGACTTCTAGGTGGCTCTACAAACTCAAGTATGCTGCAGATGGCAGCATTGAGAAGTACAAAGCTCGTTTTGTGTCTCGGGGGTTCTCATAGGTTGAGGGAGTTGACTATGATGAGACCTTTGCTTCGGTTGCTAGATATACCTCGATCAGGGTAGTGATCTCTATTGCAACAGAGATGGGTTGGAAGATCCATTAGATGGATGTGAAGACCGCATTTCTGAATGGTCTCATACAGGAGGTGTACATTGAGCAGCCATTGGGCTTTGAGGTGCATGGGAGAGAGTCTCATGCGTGTAGACTGAAGAAGGCATTGTATGGGCTGAAACAAGCTCCTAGAGCTTGGTATTCTAGGATTGATGCCTACTTGTAGTAGTTGGGCTTTAAGAAGAGTGAGGCAAATCCCAACCTGTACTTCATTGTGGTTGGAGAGGATCCTCTTATACTCTTGCTATATGTTGATGATCTATTCATTACAGGGGCTGAGAGACTCATTACTAGCTGCAAGGAGAGCCTTGCTTCAAAGTTCGAGATGATAGATATTGGACTGATGCATTACTTTTTGGGATTGGAGGTTTGGCAGGAGCCTGGACACATCTTCCTGGGACAGGGGAAGTATGCTTGTGACATTTTGAGGAGATTCCAGATGGAGGATTGTAGGCCCATGACCACACCCATGATTACTAACTGGAAGAAGCTTCATGCTTCTGAGTCATAGTTGGTTGATTCCACTTTATATCGTGAGTTGATCGGTTCATTGATGTATTTGGTCAATACCAGACCATATATTTGTTTTGCTGTCAACACTCTTAGTCAGTTCATGGTGGAGCCTAGGAGAGTGCATTGAATGGCAACAAAACATGTGCTTAGGTATCTTTATGGTACAATAGATTATGGTCTGGACTATCTGAGAGGGGATGTAGTTCGATTGGTGGGCTATATAGATTCAGATTGGGCAGGATGTGTCAATGATAGGAAGAGTACTTCTGGATGTTGTTTCGGATTGGGCTCAACAATGGTGTCTTGGTTCAGTCGGAAGCAAAAGTCAGTGGCTTTGAGTTTTGCAGAGGCTAAGTATATGGCTACTAGTCAGGCCAGTTTTGAGCCCCTTTGGCTTCGCAAGTTGTTGGTGGGATTATTTGGTGTGCAGTTGAGACCCACTATGATTTACTGTGATAATCAGAGTTGTATTAAACTCTTTGAGAATCCAATTTTTCACGATAGGCAGTTTAACAATATTAGCTAAAGTATAGAATAAGGCAGTTCCAAGTATCTAAGCTAGCTTGAAATGGTTAGGTGAGATCCTTAGGTATTCGATTCTCTTTGGATTAGGTCAGATTAGATTCTTAAGGTAGGTCTTAGCAGCTTACACTAACACCCCCTTAGCTAGATTATTTATAGCCAGTCAAAACTTTGTAAAGGGTTAGATTTCTTGATTTGATGTTGGCTTCATGCTGTTTATGTTCTTGTCATGAAATCTAATGTTGTTAATGAGAATTTGGAGTTGATTTACTGCCCAACATTATCGTGCCAAATGCCTGTATTGTGAATGTTATAAGTCATCTGTCACACCATAAATTAAAGACCATGCAGTGTGTTAAGTTGAATTTGTCACAATTTGTGTTGTGATTGCACTAATTTCGTTAGCACACTCCCCATTGGATCAAGAACTCTAGAAGTTGTACTGAGAGTAGGTGCTAATGGCAGCTTGTCTAGAGGAGGTGCACTTGAAGGCTTGTAGAGAAGCTGGTGTGAAGGGAAATTAGGCTCTAATAGAAAGAAAAAATTAGGAAATTAGGCTGGTCCTATGAAAGAAAAAATTCCATCTTGTTGATACTGGAAGTGGGGTGGCCTTTAAATAGAAGAAAAGTTCATTACATTCAATTGTCTGTTAAACTTTAAAACCATCATGCATAACTTTAATGCCATTATTTTTACTAACCATAATTAATTCACTGTTGATATAAATTATGAAAATTATGCCGAAAAATCACAGTCGAGTTTTTAACTTATGCACAATGGAAAATAACATGAAACCAAGAACACATAAAACTTATACACTAGAAATTTACCTTGGAAACCCCAGTGTGGGGAAAGCTAGCAAAGAGGGGCTTTATTGTCTTCAGAGGAAATTAATCTACAACAACAAAAACAAAAAATTCTTACAGCGAGCAATTTGCCCTTTTTCCCAGCAATTCGGCCCAGCCAGAACAATGTTGTATGACCTAGCTAGATACAGCCTGTATGGACCAACAGAGTACGACCTGTATGACCCTTGGACACGACCCAGAACAACCCATAAAAACTGAGCTGTACGACCTGCAGAAACTCGGCTTGTACGACCTGCTGCAACTCGCCCCTTCTCACGCTGTTGTACGACCTGGAATCAACTTGCTCTTCTGCTGTTGTATGACCTGGTGTACGACCCTGCCTGCTGCAACTTTCCCAGTTAGCTCAACCCTCACCCTCTTCTCTTCAACTTGCCCTCTTCCTCAGCCAAGCGCCCTCTTCTTCTCAACTCAATGTGAGTGTGTGTGTGTCCTCACCTTTTGCCTCAACTCTTTTTATCTTTTCACTCTACTCTATTTCCCCCTTCATGAACTTTCTAGAAGAAATTAGAAAGTTCACTTAAGTGAAAATTTAATTTCCCTAAGTTAAGACTTAGGAAATATGAGCAAATAAAACCAATAAAAATGAAATGATAATTTCTTATGCTTTTCCTAAGTTAGACTTATGCTAAAAATAAAATGTTGATCTGGGTCATAATTAATTGTCTTTGGTATGCATGGACACTTAGGCCTATGCCGAGACACCTTCCAAGCTACAAATTTAACACTCCCTCTTATTGAGGAAGGTGTTCTGCACCACTCTCAACTTGTCCTTGAAGAAGACAAACTTGCCTTTCATCAAGGCCTTCATGAGAATGTTCACCTATAGGCACATATTATAGCTTCACTGCCCCTCTGTGCACACAGTCCCTGATGAAGTGAAATTTGATCTCAATATGTTTGGATTTGTCATGGAACACTAGATTTTCAGAGAGATTGATGCAACTCTGATTGTCATAGTGGATGACAGTAGTCTCCAACTCTTGGCTAAACAACCCCATGAAAAGCTTCCAAAGCCAAATGGCCTCACATGCTGCTAAGTTGGCTGCCATGTACTCTGCCTCAGCAGAGCTCAATGCAACTGACTTCTGTGTCCTGCTGAACCAGGAAACAACCCTTGATCCCAAGCTTAAACAACACCCTGAAGTGCTTTTTCTGTCAATTGTGTTGCTCGCCCAATCTGCATCTGTAAAGCCTATTAGCTTCACTCCATCTCCCTGGATGTAACTCAACCCATACTCAACTGTGCCACACATATATCTCAGAACATGTTTCGTTGCCACTCAATGTACTCTCCTCTCCTCAACCATGAACTGACCGAGTGTGTTAACTGCAAAGCATATATCTGGTCTAGTGTTGACCAGATACATAAGAGAGCCAATCAATTTCTTGTATAATGTAGGGTCCACTGCCTCTGGTCTAGAAGCATCAATCTTCTTCAAGTTGGTTACCATAGGCATAGAAATAGGCCTGTAGTCCTACATACCAAACCTATTCAAAATCTCCACTGCATACTTCCCCTGTCCAAGGAAAGTCTAACCATCTCGCTACCACACCTCTAACCCTAGAAAGTAGTGCATCAACCCCAAATCCTTCATCTCATACTCCGAAGCAAGGTTCCTCTTGCACTCTGCTATGAGCCTCTCTGAACCTGTGAGAAACTGGTCGTCCACATACAACACAAGAATGAGTGGCTCACATCCAAGTAGATGTAGTAGAGGTTTGAGTCAGCCTCACTCTTGGTGAATCCCATCCCCTACAAGTAGTTGTCTATCCTTGAGTACCACGCCATGGGAGCCTACTTGAGCCCATACAAGGATCTCTTCAATTTGCATACTTGAGAATCCCTCCCTTGCACCTCAAAACCCTTTGGATACTCAATATACGCCTCCTCCTTAATGATGCCATTAAGAAGGCTGTCTTTACGTCCATTTGGTTGATCTTCCACCCCATCTCAACTGCAATAGATATCATGACCCTGATCGAAGTGTACCTAGCTACTAGGGTGAATGTTTCATCATAATCAACTCCCTCTTTCTGAGCGAACCCCTTAGCCACAAAACGAGCTTTGAACTTCACCACACTACCATCTGTAGTGTGCTTGATCTTGTATATTTATTTCGACCCAATCACTAATTTCCCCTTTGGTCGGAGCACAATCTCCCATACATCATTCTTCATGATGGAAGCATACTCTTCCACCATGGCATCTCTCCACACTTGCTGTTGTGATGCCTCCCGAAAGCTGGAAGGCTCGACCTCTAACAACTCGCTCATCAGAGCCATGTAACTTATAAATCTTTGTGGTGCTCTATTCTCCTTGACAGAAGTCCTAGGAGCACACATACTCCTAAGCCTCTCTCAAGGTTTGCTCTGCCCATTTGGTCTTTCTCCTCCTAGTAGTGGAAGGAGTATCCTGAACTGGTGGAGCCTCTTGCTCCTCATCCTGCTATGATCTTTAAGCATTTTTACCTGTACATGTACCTATAACCTGTGTCTCCTCTTCCTTCTAAGTCTTTAGTTCTTGATCCCCTGCTGTTGCTGGAACAGTACCATGAGCCTTCCTCAAAGCTCTATCCTCCTCGAACTTCACATCCCTCTTGACAATTGTCTTCCTCAAAGCTAGGATGTAGACTCGGTATGCCTTGGAAGGCTCACTGTATCCAACGAAGATCCCCTTCTGAGCAGTTGCCTCGAGCTTCGTCCTCTTCTCCGAGGGGACATGGCAGTAGAGTAGGCATCCAAATATCCTGAAGTGACCAATCTCCGGTTTCTTCCTTGTATATACCTCCTCCGGAGTCTTCCTCCCCAACACCCTGTAAGGACTATTGTTCTGTATGTAGATTGCAATGTTGCAAGCCTTTGCCCATAGGAATCTAGGCAGATCGTGATCATAGAACATTACCTTTGCAGCCCCAACTATGGTCCCGTTCTTCCTTTCCGCCACCCCGTTCTGTTGAGGGTTGTACAGAACAATCAACTCCCTCTTTATCCCAACACCTACACAAAAATCTTTGAAAGCCTTCGAGGTGTAATCGCCTCCATTATTAGATTTCAATGTCTTGATCTTTCTGCCCGTCTGGTTTTCCACAAGAGCTTTGAACTCTTGGAACCGACTGAAGACCTTGTCTTTGGTCTTCATGAAATAGATCCAGGTTTTCCTGGAATGGTCATCAATGAAGGTGACATAATACTCATACCCACTCAAGGACACTAATGACATGGGCCCACATACGCCCGAGTGTATCAAATCAATAATGCCTCTTGTCCTGCTTTCACTGTTTGGGAAAGTTGTCTTGGTATAGTTCCCCATAACACATCCCTTGCATACCTCATGATGCTCTGTGCTGAAGTCTGGAAGGCCTGTCACTATATCCTTAAGCACCTTGAGTGCTTCATGATGCAAATGCGCCATCCTCCTATGCCACAACTTTGCCATGTCACAAGTGCTTGTAACCAATGCTCGGGCTAGCTCAAACTGAAGCCTATACAACTTCTCTCTCCTGACTCCAATCACTTTGGCTGTCTTAGAGTCCTTGGGTCGTATGTACACTTTCTCTTTCTGGAATGAGACCACATAGCCCCTGTCTTCCAAGGCTAAAACAAAAATTAGGTTCTTCGTCATTCCCGAAACATACAATGCATCTCTCACCATCAGTGGCTTCCTAGATTCCCTCTGAAATGTAACTATCCCATGGCTTGCTGCCTGACACTTGGCATTATTGCCCATCTCAATGTAGAGGTCCATCTCCTCCTCCTTCAAGCTGAAGAAGTAATCACTCACTCCAGTTATGTGACTAGAGGCACCACTGTCTATATACCACACTCCACTGTTGGCTGAACTGTAAAGACATGCAATGAGTGAGAACTCATTTTCTAATCTTGCTGCAAACTCGTCTATTTCTGCTGAAGCAGAAGCTGCCATCTGTGACTTCTTGTTGCCCTTCTTCTTGTTTGGGCACTGGCTGGCAAAGTGCCCTGGTTTGTGACAAGCAAAGAATTTCACTTTGTTTAGGTCCTTCCTCTTTTCACCTTTTGAATTCTGACCCCAACTTGAGCCCTTCTTGGCTCCAGTTTTTCCCTTGCTTGCTAGGGCCAGATTCTCCTCATCCTCAATTTTCGGATGGCTGGCTTGAGAGGTCCCAACTTGCAGCTCCTCCTGAGTGAAGTCGTCCCGTAGCCTCTCACAGTCATGAAGTTTCTCCTGTGCCACTACTCCTTGGACAAACACGTCCCACTACTTGGTGAAGCCATTTAAGGCTGTTCTCACCAACTTAGTGTCATTCATGGCTTCCCCTATTGCTGCCAACTCATCTATGATCTGAGTGAACTTGGTGAGGTAGGTTGCAACAAAATCACCCCTGGCGATCTTGGTGCTCTCGAGTTTCTCTCCGAGCATCATCTTTCTTCTTTGGTTCTCTGACTGATACAGTTTGGTCAAAGATTCCCACATCTCCTTGGCTGTCTTTTTTCCTGAAAGGTGAGGAATGATATGGTCCTTCACCCCAGCAATGATAATTCTCCTTGCCTTCACATCCTTCTTGTTCTGAGCTGCAAGCTGTACTGGATCAACTGGGAGTACTAAGGAACTTCTACAAATTTCCATAACCCCTGCTCCTCTAGTACCAAAGCTATGCGCTCTCTACATGGATTGAAGTTAGAAACGCCCTCCAATCTGTCCTCAAACCTCAACCCTGCATTAGCCATCTTTTTTCTGCCCTAGCTCACTCGCTCTCCTTGGCAGATCAACCTCTCTGCTGTTTTTACTCCTGGTCCACCTGAATATCGACTTGGCTTCTATATTCAGAGGTTGAAATCTGATACCATGTTAAACTTTAAACCCAACATGCAGAACTTTAATGCCAATAATTTTACTAACCATAATTAATTCACTGTTGATATAAACTCTGAAAATTATGTAGAAAAATCACTGCTGAGTTTTTAACTTATGCACAGTGGAAAATAACATGAAACCAGGCACACATAAAACTTATACACTAGAAATTTATGATGGAAACCCCAGTGTGGGGGAAACCAACAAATAGGGGCTTTATAGGCTTCAGAGGAAATTAATTTACGACAACAAAAACAAAAAATTCTTACAGCCAACAATCTGCTCTTCTTCCCAGCAATTAGGCCCAACCAGAACAATGTTGTACGGCCTAGCTAAATACAGCCTGTACGACCCAACAGAGTACGACTTGTACGACCCTTGGACATAGCCCATAACAACCCAAAAAACTTGGGCTGTACGACTTGTAGAAAATTGGCGCTACATTTGTAGAAAATTGGCACTGCAACTCGCCCCTTCTCACACTGTTGTATGACTTGGAATCGACATGCTCTTCTATTGCTGTATGGCCTGGTGTACAACCCTGCCTGCTGCAACTCTCCCAGGTAGCTCGACGCTCCACCCTCTGCTCTTCAGCTTGCCCTCTTCCTCAGCCAAGCACCCTCTTCTTCCCAGCTCATTGTGAGTGTTTGTGTATGTCCTCACCCTTTGCCTCAACCTCCTTTTGTCTTTTTACTTTACTCTTTTTTCCCCTTCATGAACTTTCTAGAAGAAATTAGAAAGTTCACTTAAGTGAAAATTTAATTTCCTTAAGTTAAGACTTAGGAAATCTAAGCAAATAAAGCCAATAAAAATTAAATGATAATTTTTATGCTTTTCCTAAGTTAGACTTAGGCTAAAAATAAAATGTTGATTTGGGTCATAATTAATTGTCTTTAGCATGCCTGGACACTTAGGCCTATGTTGAGACACCTTCCAAGCTACAAATTTAACATTGTCACCTTATGCAACTCACCCTTTTGTAAAGCAAGATTTTTCTTATTTTATAATGATAAGTACAAAACTCACTAGGATAGTAGAACTATTAATTACAAGTATTCACTAAAATATGAAACTCGGTAAAGTACAAACACTTGACTATTTTTTTTTGTAAGCTGGTCTACTCATATATTCATATAGTACAAAAAGATTACATTCAGGGTCATCCAAGAGCTGTAAAAAGGAGAATCAGAGCTCAGATACCTTTGCAGAGGCTTTAACAGTTAGACTAAATCAGGTTTATATAGTCCTTTAAACTATAGTCGTATTAACAAACAACATCATAAGTATAATAGACAGACATATTGCAAATAGAGAATGTAGACAACCTCATACATGCAACAACCAACACTAGAAGTGCATCAAACAAATAAACCGGGATACAAAATATCCAAAAACGAGACATGGCAAGATAACCATAGAGCAGATTAAGGTGAACTAGGTGTAGAAGGGCTTGGGTTTGCAGGGGTAACATGCCCTTTGCCTTTGTTCGAGATCTTTTGACATGCGTCCTCCTCAATGATGATTGGATTGTTGCTTGTTCCATTTGAGTCAGAGGTTTGAACAACCTCCACCATTCCCCCCTTTGCTTCAACATTCCAGTGAGTCACCTTGAAACTCAGGCCAAAAACCACTTGGCAGAGTACAATGAACTTAACTTCCAATTTGCGCAGTCTATCATGAGTTTTTGGTTCCTGGTGCCCCTGATTTTCCAATGTGGTGGCAACCAAAGTCTTGGCCATCCAAAATAATTCCATAGCTTTGAACACTTTGGTGTCACAAGACCCAGAGATTCCTGTGTCCATGACCCGGTCTTGAAATTCATCTCGAATATGTTACTTGGATGTTTGAATCTTTCTCAGCTTAACCATGTCTACCAATTCATTCACTACCTGCTGAATATGTTGGGGTGTATTTTTTTGGTATCGTTGCTGACGCTCGATAGCTGCCTTCTCCGCACCCGTGCCATTGAAGGCAGGCATGGCCAAGTTGTCCCTTAGCACCTTAGCCTTCCCCTTTCTCTTCATTTTGTGCCTGCTTGCTTCAGAATTCTTGACATTGGGTGTATCCTTCATTTTTGTTTTTCAAGTCCAAAGTACCAGTGCCAAGGTGTTCACCCCTCTCAAATCTCGAAGAACCCAGACTTTGAGTCCCTAGACAATCACAAATTCCGAGACCACATTGATATGAGTTGTAATCCTTATATGTTGATGAGCTGTTGTCATTATCCATTGATGAATTGTCAATGAGATCTAGATCTAGAAGTGGTTGAGTCCATGTACTATAAATTCATATCACGATATCAATACAAAGTGAAGAGAATGGCATAAAACCTTTTCCGCCAGTTCTTGTCTTGTCTTGCTTGTTCTCTATTTATTAACATGGTATTGAAGCTCTTATGGTTTAAATGACATGATAGCACCATGGTAGTTTTCCATGGAAGATTAGCAATTTGAAGTTGATGCTGGAGAGGTTTATACATGTATGGTAGTTCCTTCATGGTAGTCAATCTATGAAGCCAATGATGTGAGATGAAGCCAAGGAGTCTTGCATTGCAAGAGGATTGAAGCACATTTAATAGGCATAAAAGACATTCAATCGATGTCTACTTCTATAGATGGGCACTGTAATTTACATAGGCGACATGAAGTTTGTGGGATTGTCACAAATCTCAAGATTACATCTGCTAGTGACATCTCAATGTCTAGTAAATTGCACAGAATCATTGTGTTAAAGAATCACAGAGATCTATTGTTGTGTTAAAGAATCGTTGTGTTAGAGATTATGGGAGTGACTTCGTTCTTGTGTTTTCTCTACATCCTGAACACTCAAATCTTATTCAAATTCCAACATGAGCTCAACACTAATGATCTGATAGGCTACATCTTTGGGAATCGACCTATCTAGAAGCAAGCATCCTTGTACATATCTAAAGGTAAAAGCTGACTATACGCGGCCCTC
>ML787317.1:80186-99436 GCA_009831015.1 Picea engelmannii
CCCCCCCCCTGACAAGAACAAGGGAGGACTAAGTAGTATAGTCACCCCTCTAGACTATAGTCCAATGGGTAAAAACGAGGTATAAGGCACTAAAGGTCACTTAAGGAACTAATGTTATTTTATTAAAGTGACTTTCATGAAGAAAATAAAAGGTTAAGTGACTTATCGAGAAAATGAAATCACAACCTTAGTAAAAATCAAAAAGCAACTCAACTAAGAATTAGATCAGGAGGTATAAGAGAGAGAGGAGGGCACCTCACTCCTCATTCATGTTTTTCTTCTATTGAGATCTCTTGAGCTATGCAGCTTACGTTTTGAGGGTTTTGAGTCAAGAAACCCTAGAGACCAGCAAGGACGTGAAAGATCCCTCTACTCCTGGTACAAGCTTGGTCAAGGAGGTGAAAGATTCCTCCCTCACCATTCTACTCAGTCCAGATCCATTCCATGAGAGATTTGTGCAAGCAAGGCGCATTTGATAGACATTTCCAGTAGGTGCAGCGCATTATCTGAAGGAGAAGCATTCGATTTGCTCTGTGGGGGTCAGATCTTCAGGGAAAGTCTTTGCAGGAGTGATTGACATCACCATAGCGCCCTTTTCCATCAGTTGTTGGAGGTTTTCCACTTGCATATCTATTTTATTCTTCAAGAGGGTGAATCTGTTGAAGGAGGGTGCACCAGTCCTCTAAGGGGAAGTGAGTTGGAGGGTTTTATCAGGGAGTTCGATCTCATACTTGTTACATAAGTTATCTACAACTCCCGATCTACATTTTGACTATAATTTTCATGAGTTTTGGAGGCCATCTTCAGGGAGGCTGAAATCTATAGCTTTTCCAGCCAGTGAGGGGCACACCAGGTCCAGATCTGAAGACTATTGCTCATCAAGGAAAGAAATTGATCTTGTATTGATCTTCAACCATTTTGTGAGGGATCTTGGAGACCTTATTTACTCTATATCTTTGTATTTGGAGGGCGCATGCATCTTTGCTTTCTCCATCTTATTCTATTGTACTAGATCTGCAGATCTATCGACTTATTATAATAAATAAAGGTCAGATCTGAAGCTTTACTGAAGTTTATTTGTTTGTAACCCTTATATCTTGTTATCTGCTTCTTGTTGTCTTTTAAATGCTACAAAAACTCTGCATAAAACACTCAAAGTGCAACATCTAGAAGTAACCTTGCAAAAACAAACAAACAAGTCAGAAAATTCAACAAGTTCCCTAGCGAATTTGCTTGGGAACATTACAGTGGTATCAAAGTGAATTTCCTTCACCGGCGTGTGCTAAAATACAGATGACCAAGAGAAGACGTCATGGGGGACAAGAAGTAACAGGTATTCCAGAAGGGGAAGAGCTAGAAGTTATTATGGGAGAAACTCATGAAATAGAAAATGCCACATCCGAAGAGGCAGAAATTTTGGCAGATAAGGTAGCTCAGGCAATGAAAGATGCACTACAAAACAGCCAAGAGACTATGAAGCGCAACCTTGAGGAAATGCAGAATCATTTATCCTTAAGGCAGGCAGAACTCAAATTATCTTTTGCTAATTTTCAAAGAGGGCAAGACAGAATGATAGCCTTGATGGAGGAGCAGAGTAAACATCAGGGTATTCTCTCTCAATATTTGATGGAGTAAAGGTATGGTAAAGAACCACTCTTGTTTGGTGGGAGTCATGATGTTGGTGGATCTCATGGGGGAAATGGAAACCACGAGGAATCCATGATTCCATACATAAAGGTCATGCGGAGGAGCATAGGCCAAATGATGGAATACCAATCCCATCTCACACAGCTAGCAGGACTACTCCTAGACCATACATGCCTACCTTCCTAGATGCACAAAGAAGGGATACTAATGCTTTTGATCAAGAAAGTTTAGGTGATGAGTGGGAGATTGCAGAAAGAGAGTACAATGCCATGAGTATGGGCTTCTGGAGACAGATTTCTATGGGAGAGTATTTCCACCTGAAGATGAAAAGGAGATCCAAGGAGCGCTACATAGGTGATAATGAACTAGGGCGCAAGGTTGGGAGAATGGAGTTACTAACCTTTGATGGATCAAAACACATCTTTTCCACGGCTTGGGTTCAAAAAATGGATGCTTACCTCCAATTGAATTCTATGGAGGAAGGGAAGGCTATAAAGTTTGCAACGTTGTACTTGATGGGGAAAGCACATGAATGGTGGTTTCATGGGATGACCACCTTGGTCCATGGGCGCATCACTTCTTATCAGGATTTCACTCGGAGGCTCATTGACAGGTTTGACAGAGAGGATCTAGATCGCCATTTTAGGGAGCTTACACAGATTAAGCAAACAGGATCAGCTAAAACCTTTATTGAGGAGTTTCAAAGAGTATCAGTTATGGTTCTAGATTGTTAAAATTTGAGCTTGATTTCTTATGCGGATTATTTCTTTGAATTCTTCAACACTTTGATTCCAGCTTAATACATTTCAACAATATAGAATCATAATTGAATAGCAATAATCATGTAGATACGAAAGCATGCACATCAACAACACATATACCCTAGGGAAACCCTGTACATGGAGAAAAACCCCAGCAAACGATATTCCTTTATTGCATTAATAATGTAAGATCACTTACAAATATCCACCATGAATACTCTGCTATTAAAGAGCTTGCCAAGTTGACTCTGACCTGACAGAGAACTAAGATACCTTGCTGATATAGATGTATCCTAGTTGCTTTCAAACACTAAGATATATCAGCTCTGATATAGGTTGTTGAGACTGCCTCTAATTGACTGATACGTGCCTCTAATTATGCTGTCTCTATATGCTGATATGCAACACTGATATGCACCTTTATTATGCTGATCTACAGCACAGATACTGATATGCTAATATGCAGCACTGATATGCACCTTTATTATGTTGATTTTTAGCACAGATATGCACCTCTGTATGCTGATATGCGCCTTTATTATGTTGATCTACAGCACTGATATGTGCCTCTGATACACTGATATGTTGCCTCTGTATGCTGATATGCACCTTTATTATGCTGATCTACAGCACATATATGCACCTCTGATATGCTGATATGCTGCCTCTGTATGCTGATATGCAGCCTTTGATATGCTGCCTCAGTATTCTGATATGCAGCCTTTGATATGTTGCCTCTGTCTCACTGATATGCGCCTCTATATGCCTCACCCTTGACCTGCGTAGAACTGTGTAGAAGAGAGGAATCGACCTCTGCTTATAAAGGAGTGAAGAGGAGAAGTAGATGACTCAAATTAGGAACGCATGCTTAACATAACTTAGCTTCACAATTTAGTTCGAAAATAGAACTAGTCTTGAGACTTCAGTTACAACTCACCCTTGACTTGGCATGCATGCGTATTAACTTAGCATGCACATGTCATGCATGTCATGCATGCAACATGCAACTAGACATGCATGTCATGCATGCAACATGCGACAACTTGACAACATTGTCTTTGACTTAGACATGCAACTTTGACTTCTACAACTCGACTCTTTACAAGGCAATTTGAATTTCTCTTCATGGTGGATAATGTTACACGTGCCAATGCACTAGATCAATACATTTATATCATTTGCAATATTAGGAATATCGTTTGTTTCTGGCTCATAGGAATTTTATATTCAACCTAACTTTTGATAGATGCCTTGACTTTTGCTCATGGCTCACAAAGCTTGACTAGGCTCACAGAGGTTGTATGTTCCCCTGACTTTTGCACTAGTTTGTCTATGCTCACAGAAGTTGTACGTTCCCCCTGACTTTTGCATTAGACTTACATAGCATCTCGTTCATCCTGACTTTTGGTTTGACTCACAAAGGTTGTACGTTCCCCCTGGCTTTTGTCAATACCTCACAAGACTAGTTGATTCTCTAAATCTCCCTGGCTAGCCTCAGGGTGGCCCATATGGCCTCTCATTGGAGAATGATTGTCGATGCTGCCAAATTTAACACTCCCTCTCAACGAGGGAGTCATTCTCAACCACACCAAGCTTGCCTCTCAGCTACACAAACTGTCACAAGGTCAGAGGCTTGGTCAGGATACCAACTACCTGCTCACTCGTGGCTATGTACTGTGACTTTACAGTTTTTCTCTAGACCAAGTCTCGGATGTAGTGGTACTTCATGTCAATATGTTTTGACCTGTCGTGAAATACCGGGTTCTCTGTTAGTTTTAAGCAACTTTGATTATCACATTGAACCACCGTCGTCTCAAGCTTGTCACCAAACAACCCAGAAACCAATTTTCTGAGCCATACTGCTTCCTTGCTAGCATCACTTGCTGCAATGTACTCGGCCTATGTTGTACTTTGTGCAATGGATCCCTCTTTCCGACTTGACCAAGAGATCATAGCGGATCCTAAACTAAAGCAGTATCGAGAAGTACTCTTCCGATCCACTGGGCTCCCTGCCCAGTCAGCATCTGCATACCCATGCTGAAATAAACCACCACGGAATGTATATCTCAAACCATAAGTAATGGTCCCTCTGAGATATCTCAAGATGTGCTTTGTTGCCACCTAGTGTCTCTGTCTCGGTTCAATCATGAACTGACTCATTGCAATCACTACATAGCATATATCTGGCCTGGTGTGGATCATGTACATCAATGATCCAATCAACTGCCTACACATGGTGGGATCCACCAAATCTGAACCTGTATCAAAATCATGCAACTTCCTTAGGTTGGTAACCATCGGAGTAGACATGGATTTCCAATCCATCATACCAAACCTCTTTAGTACATCCGTTGTATATTTTCCTTGTGCCAGAAATATCTCGCCCTGTCTTTGCCACACTTCCAATCCTAGGCAGTAATGCATCAAGCCTAAGTCTTTCATCTCGAATTCTGAGATTAGCTCCCTCTTACACCAAGCTATTAGCCCTTCATCTCATGGCTACAGGGGCAAAAGTCTCTTCGTAGTCAATTCCTTCTTTCTGAGTGAAGCCTTTGGCTACAAATCTTGCTTTGAACTTTTCCACACTCACATCAGCTGCATGTTTGATCTTATAGATCCATTTGGCAGAAACCACTGATTTGTCCTTTGGCCTCGGCACAATGTCCCAGACATTGTTCTTTAGAATAGACTTGTATTCCTCAAGCATGGCATCCTTCCATACTTGTAATTTATCTACTTCTTCAAATGAAGAAGGTTTGGCATCACTGATGCTGCTCATCAATGCAACATAGCCTCCAAACCTGTGAGGCCTCTTACTTTCCCTGAAAGTTCCTTTGGGAGCGGCTATCCTTTCTGCTTCCTGCACTATTTCTTTAAGCCATCCTGGCTTCCTTTTGGCTGGAGCTTCTTCAAGAGTTCTTTCTAACTCTTCAACAGGTTATAGGGGCTCATTACTTGGCCCTTCATGAGGTTCCTCCCTCTAATCATCTGACTCTTCATTTTCAAAAGCTGGTTGAACTGCTTCTGATTCCTATTGAAGCTCTCTGGATTTCTTGAATGCAGCTTCCTCATGGAAAGTCACATCTCTGCTTACCTCTATCTTCTTCTGACCTGGTACATAAATCATGTAAGCCTTGGAGTTCTCACTATACCCCACAAAAACCCCTTTCTTGCCTGAGGGTTCCATCTTTGTCCTCTTTTCCTTAGGGACATGAATATATACAGGACACCCAAATATCCTTAGATGCCCTACTTCAGGTTTGATCCCTGAGAAGACCTCTTCAGGGGTCTTGTCCTTGAAAATAGAATGTGGACACCTGTTCTGAATATACACGGCAATGGAGGTAGCTTCTACCCATAAAGGATTTGGCAGATCCTGGTCAAACATCATTACTTTCGTTGCCTCACAAATTGTCCTGTTTTTCCTCTCAGCAACTCCATTTTGCTGAGGGTTATATGGCACGATCAACTGTCTCTTGATTCCTGCTAACTTGCAGAAATCCTCAAACTGGAGAGATTCAAACTCTCCTCCGTTGTCTGTTCTAAGAGATTTGATGTGTTTCCCTGTCTGCTTTTCAATAAAGGCTTTATACTCTTTGAATTTATCAAATGTGTCACTTTTAGCTTTAAGGAAATATATCCAACATTTTCTTGAGTAATCATCAATAAAAATGACATAATACAAACAACCACTGAGTGAGGGAGATGACATGGGACCACATACATCAGAATGAACCAGATCTAAGATGCCCTGAGCTCTGTTGTCACTACTAGGAAATGCTTTCTTTATATTTTTACCTAGCATGCATCCCTTACAAATTTCATTTTTACTAAGAGAAATAGAGAGCATGCCATATACCATGTTCTGTAGATATGGAAGTGTTTTTTAATGAAGATGTCCAAGTCATATGTACTACAACTCGTTGGAGTTGGTCGGATCATGAGCCAATGCCTAAACCGACTGTCCTGTCACGACATGCAGTGCTCCTCTGCGAGTCTTAATGGGTTTTGTTGTACTTAAGTGGCTACCTTTAGCCCACAGTAGTGCCTTCTTGTCCTTGAAGATCACCCAATATCCCTTCTCCTCAAGGGTTGCAACTGATAGTAGATTCTTCTTGAGCCCTAGAACATATAATACTTCATCAACATGAAGTCTAGCCCCAGATTCTAATCTGAAGGAGATAGAGCCTACTCCCTCTATCTTGTAACATTTGTCATCCCCAAGCTCAACCTGCTCTGCAAAAGATTTTGTCTTGAAATCTGAGAGGATCTCCATGTACCCCGCCATGTGCTTTGATGCACCACTGTCTACTAACCAAGTTTTCGGCCCCGTGAAAACTGAACTGGATAAGGCAGAAACCAAGTAATATTCTTTTCTATTTTCTTTCTCATTACAAGGACTTTTCTGTTTTCTTTTGGATTCATCATCCTCAGCAATTGAGGCATGATGTTTCCCTTTCCTTGGATATTTCTTTCTAAACCAACAGTCTTTAGCAAAATGACCCAACTTATTACAATTAACACATTTAATCTTAGATGTATCAATACTCTTTCCTTTGAATGTACCTTTGGTGTTTGGCTTCCTCTGAGAGTCTTTCTGGAAAGTGCCTTTTTTCTTTCCCTTGAATCTTGATGCTAAAGTTGAATGCTCTTCTTTCGTTGGCTCGCTCCTAGTAGCAGTGTGACTCTCCTCCTGGAGGCAATCATGCCATAAACTCTCAAACATGGGCTGAATCTCTCTCCCACTTACACTGGATAAGAAGATCTCCCTTGAAGAAGGAAGACCATCAAATATGGCCTGCACTAAATCATCATCGTCCACTCTCACCCCTGTGACCAAAAGCTGATCTCTGATTTGGGCTATCCTGGAATAGAAAGATGCTACTAATTCACCTTTCTCCATCTTCAAACACTTAAGCTTGTGCTTAAGTGTCCTCTTCTGACTTGGAGCCTGTTTCTCATACAGATTCACCAAGGTATCCATATAGTCCTTGGCAATCATTAACAAAGTCATTGTCGGCATTATACTGTCTTTGACTGAGTCAAAGATGATTTGTTTGGCCTTCGCTTGACTCTTCCTGAAGGCCGCTCTTCCTGCATTAGTAGTGGGTTCCTCCGCCATTGTGGTCACATACTGCTCAAGATCATGCTCCTGCAAAATATTTGTTATCCGGAGCTTCCACGCATTGAAGTTGGTAGCTCCTTCGAGCCTATCCTCGGCCCTGACTGAAATGGAAGATGCCATGGACCTCACACTGGAAACGTAATCGAGCTTGCTTGGATCTGTGTGTACCTGTTGCTGCACTTCAACAAGCTTATCACACCCTAAGCTCTGATACCATGTTAAATTTTGAGCTTGATTTCTTATGCGGATTATTTCTTTGAATTCTTCAACACTTTGATTCCAGCGTAATACATTTCAACAATATAGAATCATAATTGAATAGCAATAATCATGTAGATACGAAAGCATGCACATCAACAACACATATACCCTGGGGAACCCTGTACATGGAGAAAAACACCAGCAAACGATATTCCTTTATTGCATTAATAATGTAAGATCACTTACAAATATCCACCATGAATACTCTGCTCTTAAAGAGCTTGCCAAGTTGACTCTGACCTGACAGAGAACTAAGATACCTTGCTGATATAGATGTATCCTAGTTGCTTTCAAAAACTGAGATATATCAGCTCTAATATGGGCTGTTGAGACTGCCTCTAATTGACTGATATGTGTCTCTAATTATGTTGTCTCTATATGCTGATATGCAACACTGATATGCGCCTTTATTATGCTGATCTACAGCACAGATATGCGCCTTTATTATGCTGATTTTTAGCGCAGATATGCGCCACTGTATGCTGATATGCACCTTTATTATGCTGATCTACAGCACAGATATGTGTCTCTGATACGCTGATATGCAGCACTGATATACACCTTTATTATGCTGATCTACAGCACATATATGCGCCTCTGATATGCTGATATGCTGTCTCTATATGCCGATATGCTGCCTCTGTCTCACTGATATGCGCCTCTATATGCCTCACCCTTGACCTGAATAGAACTGTGTAGAAGAGAGGGGTCGACCTCTGCTTATAAAGGAGTGAAGAGGAGAAGTAGATGGCTCGAATTAGGAACTTGTTTGCATGCTTAACATAACTCAGCATCACACTTTAGTTCGAAAATAGAACTAGACTTGAGACTTCAGTTACAACTCACCCTTGACTTGGCATGCATGCGTACTAACTTAGCATGCACATGTCATGCATGCATGCAACATGCAACTAAACATGCATGCAACATGCGACAACTTGACAACATTGTCTTTGATTTAGACATGCAACTTTGACTTCTACAACTCTACTCTTTACAAGGCAATTCGAATTTCTCTTCATGGTGGATAATGTTACACGTGCCAACGCACTAGATCAATACATTTATATCATTTACAATATTAGGAATATCGTTTGTTTCTAGCTCATAGGACTTTTATATTCAACCTAACTTTTGCTAGATGCCTTGACTTTTGCTCATGGCTCACAAGGCTTGACTAGGCTCACAGAGGTTGTATGTTCCCCCTGACTTTTGCACTAGTCTGTCTATGCTCACAGAGTTTGTGCGTTCCCCCTGACTTTTGCACTACACTGTCTATGCTCACAGAGATTGTACGTTCCCCCTGACTTTTGCATTAGACTTACATAGCATCTCGTTAGTCCTGACTTTTGGTTTGACTCACAGAGGTTGTACGTTCCCCCTAGCTTTTGTGAATACCTCACAAGACTGGTTGATTCTCCAAATCTCCCTGGCTAGCCTTAGGCTGGCCCATATGGCCTCTCATTGGAGAATGACTGTCGATACTGCCAAATTTAACACAGATGTGTCAGAATCCAAATTACTAATGATGTATATAGAAGGATTGGCTAAACCAGTGAGAGGATAGGTTAAGGTTTTTAAGCCTGTGACCTTACAAAATGCTATTGAGCGCACCAGATATCTAGTTGGGGCAGCTAATAAAAATAGATTCACACCCAAACCTCCCATCATTCCTAGGGGCCGTGACACTAGACCAATGGACAAAGGCAAGGGGAAGTTGGATGAAGCCACAAGAAGAGATTTACGAAGAAAGCAACTTTTCCTCACTTGCAAAGAACCTTGGCAGCCAGGACATAGGTGTTTGGGCAAAGGAAAAATTCACTATATAGAAGTGATGTCTGATAGTGAAGAGGAGTCAAATGATGAAGAGGGTGGAGCTATCCATACTATGCAGACCAGCCATACTATGCAGATCAGCCACACAGAGGAAGAAGAAGCCTTGCATGCGCAAGGTAGTGGGGCATCCTTACCCCTGATGTGGGACTCAAAAAGGCCACAATTGCTTCTATGAGTGGGGGGCCTAAATTTAACATCTTTCAGATAAAGGGAGTTGTACAAGGACAAAGGGCAACAGTGTTGATAGATGGGGGAGCTTCTCATAACTTCATTGACATGGCTATGGTAGAGAGGAGGCATATTCCTATAGTTGATTTTGAGGGCTTCTTGGTTGAGGTAGTAGGAGGACGCACTATTGCTTGTGACAGGTATATTCCACGGATGAGCTTGACATTGGGCAGATACACCTTGACACGGGATTTTTATGTAGTGGACATTCCAGACACTAATATCATCTTAGGTGTGTAGTGGCTTAGCACCTTGGGGTGGCTTAGCACCTTGGGGCCAATCACCAACAATTAGAAAACCATGGAAATGTCCTTCACAACAGAAGAAGGAAAGAGAGTCACGCTTAAAGGGATGATAAGGGATTCATCTAGAGTGGTGTTAGTCAAGAAAATGCATGCCATATTTAGGCGTGAAGAGATAGTCTATGTAGTTGAATGCTTCATCATGGACACAAATGATGGGACAAACAAACAATACCCTCCTGACATACAAAGGATCCTTCACAAGCACAAAAGGGTCTTTGAGCCTATTCCTCGAGGACAACCACCAGATAGGGGGTTTGAACACATTATAGAATTGGAAGAAGGGGCCAAACCTATCATTGCTACACCTTGCAGACACCCCAAGAAGCACAAAGACGAGATAAAGTGCGATCAAAGAATTGTTGGCCATGGGACGTATCAGGCCAAGTTCAAGCCCATTCGCATTATCAGTTGTGTTGGTCAAAAAGAAGTATGGGACTATGCGCATGTGCATAGATTATAGAGCAGGAATAAGAGAACCATCAAGAACAGATACCCCATTCCCAGGATAGATGAACTGCATGTGGCAATATATTTCACAAAAATTGATTTGTGCTCTGGATACCATCAGATTAGGATGAGGGAGCAAGACATACACAAGACAGCCTTCAGATGCCATTTTGGACACTATGAATTCCTTGTTATGCCTTTGGTCTGACCAATGCGCCAGCTACTTTTCAATC
Organism: Picea engelmannii; assembly: GCA_009831015.1. Lineage (NCBI taxonomy): Eukaryota > Viridiplantae > Streptophyta > Pinopsida > Pinales > Pinaceae > Picea > Picea engelmannii. The sequence goes on from ML787317.1 coordinate 91,030, forward strand.
CTGCATGAATCATGTGTTTAACAAGCAACTAAGGAAATATCTTCTTGTCTTTTTTGATGACTTACTGATTTACAGCAAGACTTGGGAAGAGCATCTCAAACATGTGGACCAAATATTGAGCATCATGGAGAAGCAGTCTTTGTATGCCAAAGAGTCAAAATGTGAGATTGGAATGACAAAGATCCTTTACTTGGGACAGATTATTGGAGCAAAAGGGGTATCGGTTCATCAAGAGACGATTTAGGCCATTATTAATTGGCCCACACCCAGGACACTTACAGAACTCAAAAGCTTTCTCGGCATCTGCAGTTACTACAGGAAGTTTGTCAAGGGATTCTCCCAACTTTGCACGCCCCTAACTGATTTGACCAGAAAAGGGGCATTTGAATGGAATGATGAAGCTCAGTCAACATTTGATAAAATGAAAAAGGTGATGAGTACTTGTCTTGTGTTATCTCTACCTGATTTTTCTCAACCTTTCATATTAGAATGTGATGCATCTGGCGAAGGTGTTGGAGCAGTGCTCATGCAAAATAGGCATCCTATTTCCTATGAAACCCGCAAATTGAGGGGTCCTGAGCTGCTATATACCATCTATGACAAAGAAATGCTAGCCATAATGCATGCCCTGGCCAAATTCAGGGAATATCTAGTTGGAACGAAATTTGTGGTTAGGACAGACCATAACAGTCTCAAATACTTCCTTGCACAGAAGGATCTTAATGAAAGGCAGCAAAAATGGATAAGCACGATCCAGGCATACAACTTTGTCATAGAATATGTCAAGGGAAAGAATAATGTTGTAGCAGATGTCCTATCCAGAAGGCCTTCAGCATACTCTATGTCAAAAATATATGTTGATTGGAAATCTCACTTCATGGTAGAATACTCAAAGAACAAATTTGTGTGTGAGTTGATGGATGGACATTATTTACTACAAGGGAAGGATCTATTTAGTTCCAGAGTCCTCATTCAAAAAACGAGTGCTTCAAGCATTCCATGATTCTTCATTAGAAAGGCATCAAGGGTTTCTTAAAACATATAGACAAATCAGGGAAAGGTTTGCTTGGAAGGGCTTAAAAGGAGAGGTTATGCGCCATATCAAAGAATGTACCATTTGCCAACAGAACAAAGATGAGCACACACACCCTGCGAGCCTATTACAACCCCTCCCTATTCCTGAGCACAAGTGGGAGAGTGTATCTATGGATTTCATTACAGGTCTTCCCAAGACCCGAGGGAAGGATTGCATATTTGTGGTGGTTGACCATTTGACTAAATTTGCTCACTTCTTCGCCATCTCCATGGACTTCAGCGCATCTCAAGTTGCAGATCTGTTTTTCAGAGAGGTCTTCAGGCTACATGGGATACCCAAGACTATCGTGAGTGACAAGGACAGTAGGTTTATGAGCATCTTCTGGCAGGAATTGTTTCGGTTAGTAGGCATTGAGTTAACTCCCAGCACTAGCTACCATCCACCGACAGATGGACAAACCGAGATTGTGAACAAGTGGGTGGAGGGGTATCTCTGCAATTATGTATCGGGGCAACAAAAGGCGTGGGTCAAATGGCTTTATCTAGGAGAATATTGCTACAACACTACTCACCACATGTTTGTTGGTATGTCGCCCTTTAGAGCTTTATACAGTTATGAACCCCTTACATTTGTTGAAATTGTGTTTAGAGATAGCAGAGCACCTATAGATAAAGAATGGATATAGGAAAGCCAAGACATCCTCAAGGAACTCAAAGACCACTCGCAAAGGGCTCAAAACCAACAGAAGTTATATGTTGATAAGCACGGGGTGGGGCACACATTTGAGGTAGGGGACTTGGTGTACTTGAGGCTACAACCATACATACAGTCATCCATTAAAAGTAATGGCACAGAAAAGCTAAAACCTCGGTTCTATGGTCCATATAGGGTGCAAAGGAAAGTTGGGGTAGTGGCATATGAGCTAGATCTTCCACATAGGAGCAGAATTCACAATGTTTTCCATGTATCATGCCTAAAAAGGGCCTTGGGACAACATGTTGTAGCTAATGAAGAGCTACCACCCATTGATGAAGAGGGGCACTTGATCTTGATACCGGATGAAATTTTGGAAGTGAGGGCGAAACAACTTAGAAACGGGAGCATTAAAGAATACTTGGTCAAATGGAAGAATCTACCTATAGAAGATGCCTCTTGGGAAAATGAACAGGTGATACAACAAACAGGTTCAGGATTGCTTGTGGGCAAGCAATTTCCAGTAGGGGAAACTGTAATGTCCCCCTCCCCTTGACAAGAACAAGGGAGGACTAAGTAGTCTAGTCACCCCTCTAGACTATAGTCCTCTAATGGGTATAAAGGGGGTATAAGGCACTAAAGGTCACTTAAGGAACTAATGTTATTTTATTAAAGTGACTTTCATGAAGAAAAGAAAAGGTTAAGTGACTTAAGGAGAAAATGAAATCACAACCTTAGTAAAAATCAAAAAGCAACTCAACTAAGAATTAGATCAGGAGGTATAAGAGAGAGAGGAGGGCGCCTCACTCCTCATTCATGTTTTTCTTCTATTGAGATCTCTTGAGCTATGCAGCTTACGTTTTGAGAGTTTTGAGTCAAGAAACCCTAAAGACTAGCAAGGAGGTGAAAGATCCCTCTGTTCTTGGTCCAAGCTTGGTCAAGGAGGTTAAAGATTCCTCCCTCACCATTCTACTCAGTCCAGATCCATTCTATGAGGGATTTGTGCAAGCAGGGCACATTTGACAAGCATTTCCAGTAGGTGGGGCGCACTATCTGAAGGAGAAGCATTCGATTTTCTCTGTGGGGGTCAGATCTTCAGGGAAAGTCTTTGCAGGAGTGATTGACATCACCATAGCGTCGTTTTCCATCTTGTTGGAGGTTTTCCACTTGCATATCTATTTATTCTTCAAGAGGGCAAATCTGTTGAAGGAGGGCGCACCAGTCCTCTAAGGGGAAGTGAGATGGAGGGTTTTATCAGGGAGTTCGGTCTCAAACTTGTTACATAAGTTATGTACAGCTCCCGATCTACATTTTGACTGTAATTTTCATGCGTTTTGGAGGCCATCTTCAGAGAGGCCGAAATCTATAGCTTTTCCAGCCAATGAGGGGCACACCAGGTCCAGATCTGAAGACTATTGCTCATCAGGGAAAGCAATTGATCTTGTGTTGACCTTTAGCCATTTTGTGAGGGATCTTGGAGACCCTATTTACTCTATATCTTTGTATCTGGAGGGCGCATGCATCTTTGGTTTCTCCATCTTATTCTATTGTACCAGATCTGCAGATCTATCAGCTTGTTATAAAAAAATAAAGGTCAGATCTGAAGCTTTACTGAAGTTTATTTGTTTGTAACCCTTATATATTTTTATCTGCTTCTTGTTGTCTTTTAAATGCTACAAAAACTCTGCATGAAACACTCAAAGTGCAACATCTAGAAGTAACCCTACAAAAACAAACAAACGAGTCAAAAAATTCAACAAGTTTCCTGGCGAATCTACTTGGGAACATTACATCAATTGCCAAAACTAGGACACTTGAAACAATCTACACATAGCTCACATATCATGTCATAGTGAATGTATCGAAGAAGAGAGCATTGAAGAGGAAATCTAGATTTTGTAACCATGCTAGCCAAAGAACTCCAAGAATATTGTCAAAGTGCACCATAATTTTAGCAAATGTAATGAGTAACGTGAAAACCATTTACCAAGAATAACTTGCAACACAATCAAGAACTTCCCAAAGTTATTCCTATTTAACAACTCTACTTCAAGTGGAATATGAAAATAAGCATCTCGCATTCAATTGGCACCCAAATGTAGAAAAATTAGATATATGTCAACATTCTAGAAGTTTAATTCCAAACCCAACAACTCATTGGTGCATGTAAAATCATGGTTGCAAAAGAGCGGATGAAGAACCAAGCCCTGATATAGTGACAAGTTGTACACCACCTAGCTACCTACAACAAATCACTCATTCAAAAATGGGAATGATCATTGGTCAGACAGAGTAATACCACATTGACCATTTCAATAATATATCCATCAAGTTTGATACTATCAAACTTGACCAAATCCCAAAGATGAAATTCATCAAAGAAATTTTCTCACATCCGTATCACGAGATCCATCTCTTGAATATCACTCCTCTTGAACAAGCCTTCCAATTTTCTCGAAAGGTCAAAAGTCAATTTGAAATAAAAGAGGTAGACAATTTCACATCATTGGACAAGAGCAAACAAATTTTTCTTCTATCACTATTTCCTCTTTTTCTACTACTTCAAATCCAAGCAAAATGCCTGGACCTCCTCAATATTGTAACTACCGTGAATCTTCTACTCATTCTAATGAAGAATGTCTCAAACATAAGGGACCAGAAGTTCAAACACTTTCTGCAAAACAACAAAAAGAATATGAAGATGATATAATCAATAACAATGAATAACCCAAGCACTCCAAATGCACAATTAGTGCTTATCATTACAAAATACTCCTTATAAAAAAAGAAGCTTTATCGCACACAAAGATGTTTTTGGCACCACTTTCAGGACATTCAATCCAAGATGGAGCTTCTAGAGAACATTATCAGGCCCATAGTTTTAAATGGCTCCAAGGTTTGGGGACCAAGCCTGATAAAGGAGGAATGGGTCAAGACAAAGAGGGTTCAAGTTTTATTGCTCCATCACATCATTCGTTGCAAGAGGATTGTTCCCCAACACACAAACCAGGCGGATTTTGCATCGCACCCTTTTCAAGTCAAGGCCATCTTTGCACTAGTTTCACTACTTCATCCAGTCTAGAGCTTTGTTGATTCAACTGTTGAAGGAGATCAGTACCTTTACCTTGCATACCACTCCTCAGAGACCATGGCCAGTGCCTCTACTAGGTCCTCATGACTGGTCCATCATTGTTGGTTGTTGAGATTACGTGCCTATTATAATCGATAGCCATCTCAATGGACAAGCTCCCCCCCCTTTAGATACTCCCTAGATGCCACTGGCCATCTCCTGTCGAAAAGGCAAGAGTTGAATAGGATCCTTAGGGAGGAGATTTATAAACAATACATTCAGGTCATTTGGGTATATCCAACCTGCGGGCTCAAGCCCAAGATGGTCTTCTATGTAAAGTGTTTCATGGAGATGAGAGATGGCCTCATTATCAAACCAGCCTATACTCTTCACCATTGGATGCATGCCCTTAGGTTCCCTCTCAGCTAATTCTGAGTCGATTCTCATCAACTTTGGGTGGAAGCCAATCACCATATTTCAGAAGCAAACAGGACTTGTCGCCTCTACCTAGTACCACCTACATGAGACAAGGACATTTTCCATTGCCCCATATATTATGAGATCCAAGGTAGACTCCACTGCCTTTTAAAGGAGTCCCGTAACTCCATCTTCGTCTTCTTTAGATACCCGAACTAGCGATGCTTGGATTTACATGAGGGAGCCTTCCAGGTTTCCATCATCTTCGCTAGATCACCCACACCACCAGTCACTACTAGGATGAGCACCCCCTTCTTCTTGGTACTCACAGACAGAGGCACCAAGAGGCATGCATAGAGCAGTTCCACCACCTTAATTTCCAGATCCGTGAGACCTAGAGCATATCCCCATCCTTCTCCTGTGAGACCTTTGCAACAGTGTTGGGTCCATGCCCAAGACAATTCCTTAGCTCAAAGTAGACACCCTCCTTCACACTCATTTAGATCTCAACATAGAGCAGGCCCTTCCAGGAAACATGTTGTATCTAGATCTTCTAATACTTCTAGATCATCCAGTTCATTAAGACAATCCTCCATTGGGGGTTTCTTCAATTCGGCCTCGAATGATAGGAGAGATTCACTGACTACCAAAGTACAAATTCAAAGGTTAGAAAACTCCCCTCCTCATTAGCAGGCAATGGCCCCTCCAAGACTTGAGCACATACTCCAGGGCCTCTAGTTGAGACCACTGTTGAAAAAGTCAGCATCGGCAAAAAGCAGCTAGAGTCGGGAAAACATTGTTTCGGAAAAAGTCGGAAAAAAACGGCAAAAAATCAAAAAACCACGAAAAATATTAAAAAATACAAAATATATTCATCGTTTTCAAAATTTTAAGCATATAAAGCAACAACAACATCAAATAAACTCATTGGCACATAAATATGGAGAAAGCATTGATATATATGATGTAGTGGATGCTAAATAAAAAATGATACATCAAAGTCAATACTGAATCCTGAACCCTGATAGTTGTCCAATCAAGGACTCAAAAGTGGAGAACCAATACAAAATGACATCACACATATAAATGTATCTCATCATCATGAGGTAGATGTACAATGCAATGTTTTAAAACTCGGACTCTGCCTCGAAATCGGTCGATGGTCAACTCCGACTCGAACTCGAACTCAGATTGACTCGGACTGATCTGATTTCAATGACTTGGATTACTAAAAATTACATAAAATATTTAAATTTTCATGAAACATTTATATTTTAAAAATTCCAAACCATGATTCCAAAAAATTATTGAAACTTTGAAAGAAAGCATTATGAATAAATGAGCAAGAACATTTAAATGACAAACATAAATGACGAGCAATGTTCCACCATTGCTTATATTCGGATCCTCATCATTAGTATCACCCTTTTCCTCTACCTTGATCCTCTAGAGACATCAGTGAACACGTCCTAATTTTTATGAAACTACCTAATCGAAGCCTTATAATATGGTAGAGAAAGCTTAACATGCCTAATCAATGATTTTGGTTTGAGTGAAAGGTACATTTTTGCTAAGACCATGTCAGAGGAGTTCAACAATCATACCACCAACATCGAGGTACATAAAGGGCTTGGTGTTCTTGATTAAATGTCAATCCCATACCCTCATACATGATAGAATCCAATGAAAATGTTGCAATCCTACCAATCCTGAAAATTGTTAAGTCTGTTGGATTTTGAATGGGATATGAAATTCTACTTTCTCCATATCAAGTCCAATGAGGTTGGAACCACTCTCAAACATCCTAAAACAATTAACGGTAATGTTAAAAATTTAAGTAAAAGGATAAAAAAGGAAAGATAAAGGAAATGTCAACTACTTTTAAAAGGATAAAAAGGAAAGATAAAGGAAATGTCAACTACTTTAACATTACCATTAATTGCCAGCGTTTCTGGTCAAACCCTTTTAAAAAAAAATTAATCTTGCATGTTGGTGGAGTCTAGTATCTACTCAACCGATTCAAGCCCTTCTCCTTCCTTCGCCAACAACAACAAACACAAATGACAAAAAAACACTCAAAAAATATGCGTTATTCCCATGATTTCCATTGACTGGCCCTTTAGGAAAAAGTCTCGACTTTTATGAATAAGTCGCGACTTAATCGACTTTTAAAAAAATTGCGATTTTTTCCAGCCGATTTTTTGTCGCCTAGAAAAAATCGCGATTTTTAAATTAGTCGGCGATTTTTCGAAGACCTTTTCAACTAACTTGAGACATTTCTTTCAGTTTCCTAAGAGGGCTCCTCTATTCTCTAGGACTCCCAGCTTTGTATTTTTTTGTTTCTTTGAGGATAGATTTTAGATTCTAGATCTTTGGCCTCAAAGGATAGATATGATTTTATAAGAGTTGCACTCGCACTCGCACTATGTATTGTTTCTAATTTACCTAGAAGTCCCTTTGACTTATTTATGGTCACGTGTTGGACATTAATAAAATTATCTTATCTTATCTTATGCTTCATCATCAACAATGGCAACATGAAGAATATAGGCCACAATCATTCATACCATGCTAGTCGACTTCTCAAATATTTGAACATAAACCAATCATGGTTCAACACACCATTGGTCAACAACTTCGCTAGTCCCCAAAGGGTTGACAAATCACCTCAACTAATGATATGCCTAAAATTGCCTATATCGATAATATCTCCATCACCACCAAGGCAATGTGGGACCACGTGCACCACATAACATTCTCCTTAGACAACCACCACTCAAGGCAATATGGACAAAATGCACCACATAACAAGTCTCCTTAGACAACCACCACTCAAGGCAAAGTCGCAACTTGAAAGTCATTTCACCATTATCTATTGAAATCGAACTTAAACAAGGAGGACACCCAAGTAGTTTTATGACCACCTACAACTGAAGAAATGACACAATTTTTTCATCAAAAAATTGGAACAGTTTTTCATGATCAACTACAATTGAAGAAATGACACAATTTTTTCATCAAGAAATTGAAACAGTTTTTCCTATGCAAGGAGCAAACGAAGAAAATTTTAGCACTAGAACTCAGAATCAATGCTCATAATATGCCATAAAAATCAGGTTTGTAAGTGTTTTGATTTTTGTAACATAGTGTCATGCTTGTCCTAAAATGTACAAGTAAGTTTTGACTTCAGT
>ML787317.1:106399-140666 GCA_009831015.1 Picea engelmannii
TCCTTATTCAAATTTTAGGCAAGTCGTGATGATTCACAATTAATTTTTGACTTGATGTGGAAGGTTTCGCACTTTACCCTTTGTACAATTCAATGCTCAAATTCAATGATTTTAATGCAATTATCAATTTAATGCTTCAAAAGACTAGAGGAACAAACAAGAATTTGCTCTCTCATTACATGCTTTTAATTCCCAATTGTACAATTACCCTTTATGAGCACATAAGCATTTGAATTTGTGTACTTGTCTTTGTTTACCAAAGTAAGCATATGTCAAACACTAGCCATAGAATATCTACCATCAAGCATCCAAAAATAGACAATAGCACACAAGAACACAGGGTGCACCTATGATCCCCTTATTCAATTTCGGGCGGATCTGGGACACGGAGCAAAAAAAAAATGATTTTATTATGGGATACTAGATAGTTTTCTTGCAATAACAATGCCCAAATATAATTGAGAAGTCTTCAACATACTTTCTCCTTCACAATGCTTTGACAAGACTTCAATTATGTTTTTGGAGTAAAAGATATTCTAAATACTATTTAATGATTGCTTTTGGCTTACATTAATGATCGATATCACCCGCACACAAAATGGCTCCCAAGTTACCCTTTATAATGAATATTTTAACAAAATCTACAATGGTAATGCAAGAGGCAATACAACCAAGAAACAAAAGCACACAGAATTACATAAATTCCATTTCAACACTCCATAAATGACATCCGCAATTTTGAATATAAACAAAATGGCTTGCCTATGAAGACTGCAACGTGAGATAAATGCCAAAGCTAAACAAAAAAAAAATAAGATAACCTTCTCTGAGGCAAACATCTCAGTTGTTTGGTTGTTCGTGGATGTGGGCGATCTCACTTTCTAGCTGGCAATTTTTGAATGCTACTGTGGAGATTGCAATGTGTGGGGCTAACATCCCTTGGTAAGATCTTCTGACTATCGCTAAATCCTTTGCTGACAAAGAGATCTTAAATGTTGTGGCTCTATTCCTGCAATTGTGGCTCTCTTCTCACGTAATGGAGAGTGGGTTGCATTCGGGGACACTTTTGGCATAGTTTGAAATGGTCGATCTGGGGACAAGGTTCAGATCACTCTCGACAATGAGTACAAAGCTCTAATAAAATATTGAAGGGATTGATGCTCCGAAGCCCTAATTGTAGCACTCAGATTAGGTAAAAACAATTGTGGGCAGCATTTGGCCAAGCTCAGATCCACTTGTCCACTACGCCAATCTAAAGCATGGTCTACACGTTTGTTGCACCAAGAATATCTAGTATGGTATCCCAAATGATGATCGCGCCTCTACATTCATATTTCAGACAAAATGTCTCTAAGTAGTGTCATCGTTGATTCGGAGGGCCGCGTATAGTCAGCTTTTACCTTTAGATATGTACAAGGATGCTTGCTTCTAGATAGGTCGATTCCCAAAGATGTAGCCTATCAGATCATTAGTGTTGAGCTCATGTTGGAATTTGAATAAGATTTGAGTGTTCAGGATGTAGAGAAAACACAAGAACGAAGTCACTCCCATAATCTCTAACACAACGATTCTTTAACACAACAATAGATCTCTGTGATTCTTTAACACAATGATTCTGTGCAATTTACTAGACATTGAGATGTCACTAGCAGATGTAATCTTGAGATTTGTGACAATCCCACAAACTTCATGTCGCCTATGTAAATTACAGTGCCCATCTATAGAAGTAGACATCGATTGAATGTCTTTTATGCCTATTAAATGTGCTTCAATCCTCTTGCAATGCAAGACTCCTTGGCTTCATCTCACATCATTGGCTTCATAGATTGACTACCATGAAGGAACTACCATACATGTATAAACCTCTCCAGCATCAACTTCAAATTGCTAATCTTCCATGGAAAACTACCATGGTGCTATCATGTCATTTAAACCATAAGAGCTTCAATACCATGTTAATAAATAGAGAACAAGCAAGACAAGACAAGAACTGGCGGAAAAGGTTTTATGCCATTCTCTTCACTTTGTATTGATATCGTGATATGAATTTATAGTACATGGACTCAACCACTTCTAGATCTAGATCTCATTGACAATTCATCAATGGATAATGACAACAGCTCATCAACATATAAGGATTACAACTCATATCAATGTGGTCTCGGAATTTGTGATTGTCTAGGGACTCAAAGTCTGGGTTCTTCGAGATTTGAGAGGGGTGAACACCTTGGCACTGGTACTTTGGACTTGAAAAACAAAAATGAAGGATACACCCAATGTCAAGAATTCTGAAGCAAGCAGGCACAAAATGAAGAGAAAGGGGAAGGCTAAGGTGCTAAGGGACAACTTGGCCATGCCTGCCTTCAATGGCACGGGTGCGGAGAAGGCAGCTATCGAGCGTCAGCAACGATACCAAAAAAATACACCCCAACATATTCAGCAGGTAGTGAATGAATTGGTAGACATGGTTAAGCTGAGAAAGATTCAAACATCCAAGTAACATATTCGAGATGAATTTCAAGACCGGGTCATGGACACAGGAATCTCTGGGTCTTGTGACACCAAAGTGTTCAAAGCTATGGAATTATTTTGGATGGCCAAGACTTTGGTTGCCACCACATTGGAAAATCAGGGGCACCAGGAACCAAAAACTCATGATAGACTGCGCAAATTGGAAGTTAAGTTCATTGTACTCTGCCAAGTGGTTTTTGGCCTGAGTTTCAAGGTGACTCACTGGAATGTTGAAGCAAAGGGGGGAATGGTGGAGGTTGTTCAAACCTCTGACTCAAATGGAACAAGCAACAATCCAATCATCATTGAGGAGGACGCATGTCAAAAGATCTCGAACAAAGGCAAAGGGCATGTTACCCCTGCAAACCCAAGCCCTTCTACACCTAGTTCACCTTAATCTGCTCTATGGTTATCTTGCCATGTCTCGTTTTTGGATATTTTGTATCCCGGTTTATTTGTTTGATGCACTTCTAGTGTTGGTTGTTGCATGTATGAGGTTGTCTACATTCTCTATTTGCAATATGTCTGTCTATTATACTTATGATGTTGTTTGTTAATACGACTATAGTTTAAAGGACTATATAAACCTGATTTAGTCTAACTGTTAAAGCCTCTGCAAAGGTATCTGAGCTCTGATTCTCCTTTTTACAGCTCTTGGATGACCCTGAATGTAATCTTTTTGTACTATATGAATATATGAGTAGACCAGCTTACAAAAAAAAATAGTCAAGTGTTTGTACTTTACCGAGTTTCATATTTTAGTGAATACTTGTAATTAATAGTTCTACTATCCTAGTGAGTTTTGTACTTATCATTATAAAATAAGAAAAATCTTGCTTTACAAAAGGGTGAGTTGCATAAGGTGACAATGTTAAATTTGTAGCTTGGAAGGTGTCTCAACATAGGCCTAAGTGTCCAGGCATGCTAAAGACAATTAATTATGACCCAAATCAACATTTTATTTTTAGCCTAAGTCTAACTTAGGAAAAGCATAAAAATTATCATTTAATTTTTATTGGCTTTATTTGCTTAGATTTCCTAAGTCTTAACTTAAGGAAATTAAATTTTCACTTAAGTGAACTTTCTAATTTCTTCTAGAAAGTTCATGAAGGGGAAAAAAGAGTAAAGTAAAAAGACAAAAGGAGGTTGAGGCAAAGGGTGAGGACATACACAAACACTCACAATGAGCTGGGAAGAAGAGGGTGCTTGGCTGAGGAAGAGGGCAAGCTGAAGAGCAGAGGGTGGAGCGTCGAGCTACCTGGGAGAGTTGCAGCAGGCAGGGTTGTACACCAGGCCATACAGCAATAGAAGAGCATGTCGATTCCAAGTCATACAACAGTGTGAGAAGGGGCGAGTTGCAGTGCCAATTTTCTACAAATGTAGCGCCAATTTTCTACAAGTCGTACAGCCCAAGTTTTTTGGGTTGTTATGGGCTATGTCCAAGGGTCGTACAAGTCGTACTCTGTTGGGTCGTACAGGCTGTATTTAGCTAGGCCGTACAACATTGTTCTGGTTGGGCCTAATTGCTGGGAAGAAGAGCAGATTGTTGGCTGTAAGAATTTTTTGTTTTTGTTGTCGTAAATTAATTTCCTCTGAAGCCTATAAAGCCCCTATTTGTTGGTTTCCCCCACACTGGGGTTTCCATCATAAATTTCTAGTGTATAAGTTTTATGTGTGCCTGGTTTCATGTTATTTTCCACTGTGCATAAGTTAAAAACTCAGCAGTGATTTTTCTACATAATTTTCAGAGTTTATATCAACAGTGAATTAATTATGGTTAGTAAAATTATTGGCATTAAAGTTCTGCATGTTGGGTTTAAAGTTTAACATGGTATCAGATTTCAACCTCTGAATATAGAAGCCAAGTCGATATTCAGGTGGACCAGGAGTAAAAACAGCAGAGAGGTTGATCTGCCAAGGAGAGCGAGTGAGCTAGGGCAGAAAAAAGATGGCTAATGCAGGGTTGAGGTTTGAGGACAGATTGGAGGGCGTTTCTAACTTCAATCCATGTAGAGAGCGCATAGCTTTGGTACTAGAGGAGCAGGGGTTATGGAAATTTGTAGAAGTTCCTTAGTACTCCCAGTTGATCCAGTACAGCTTGCAGCTCAGAACAAGAAGGATGTGAAGGCAAGGAGAATTATCATTGCTGGGGTGAAGGACCATATCATTCCTCACCTTTCAGGAAAAAAGACAGCCAAGGAGATGTGGGAATCTTTGACCAAACTGTATCAGTCAGAGAACCAAAGAAGAAAGATGATGCTCGGAGAGAAACTCGAGAGCACCAAGATCGCCAGGGGTGATTTTGTTGCAACCTACCTCACCAAGTTCACTCAGATCATAGATGAGTTGGCAGCAATAGGGGAAGCCATGAATGACACTAAGTTGGTGAGAACAGCCTTAAATGGCTTCACCAAGTAGTGGGACGTGTTTGTCCAAGGAGTAGTGGCACAGGAGAAACTTCATGACTGTGAGAGGCTACGGGACGACTTCACTCAGGAGGAGCTGCAAGTTGGGACCTCTCAAGCCAGCCATCCGAAAATTGAGGATGAGGAGAATCTGGCCCTAGCAAGCAAGGGAAAAACTGGAGCCAAGAAGGGCTCAAGTTGGGGTCAGAATTCAAAAGGTGAAAAGAGGAAGGACCTAAACAAAGTGAAATTCTTTGCTTGTCACAAACCAGGGCACTTTGCCAGCCAGTGCCCAAACAAGAAGAAGGGCAACAAGAAGTCACAGATGGCAGCTTCTGCTTCAGCAGAAATAGACGAGTTTGCAGCAAGATTAGAAAATGAGTTCTCACTCATTGCATGTCTTTACAGTTCAGCCAACAGTGGAGTGTGGTATATAGACAGTGGTGCCTCTAGTCACATAACTGGAGTGAGTGATTACTTCTTCAGCTTGAAGGAGGAGGAGATGGACCTCTACATTGAGATGGGCAATAATGCCAAGTGTCAGGCAGCAAGCCATGGGATAGTTACATTTCAGAGGGAATCTAGGAAGCCACTGATGGTGAGAGATGCATTGTATGTTTCGGGAATGACGAAGAACCTAATTTTTGTTTTAGCCTTGGAAGACAGGGGCTATGTGGTCTCATTCCAGAAAGAGAAAGTGTACATACGACCCAAGGACTCTAAGACAGCCAAAGTGATTGGAGTCAGGAGAGAGAAGTTGTATAGGCTTCAGTTTGAGCTAGCCCGAGCATTGGTTACAAGCACTTGTGACATGGCAAAGTTGTGGCATAGGAGGATGGCGCATTTGCATCATGAAGCACTCAAGGTGCTTAAGGATATAGTGACAGGCCTTCCAGACTTCAGCACAGAGCATCATGAGGTATGCAAGGGATGTGTTATGGGGAACTATACCAAGACAACTTTCCCAAACAGTGAAAGCAGGACAAGAGGCATTATTGATTTGATACACTCGGGCGTATGTGGGCCCATGTCATTAGTGTCCTTGAGTGGGTATGAGTATTATGTCACCTTCATTGATGACCATTCCAGGAAAACCTGGATCTATTTCATGAAGACCAAAGACAAGGTCTTCAGTCGGTTCCAAGAGTTCAAAGCTCTTGTGGAAAACCAGACGGGCAGAAAGATCAAGACATTGAAATCTAATAATGGAGGCGATTACACCTCGAAGGCTTTCAAAGATTTTTGTGTAGGTGTTGGGATAAAGAGGGAGTTGATTGTTCTGTACAACCCTCAACAGAACGGGGTGGCGGAAAGGAAGAACGGGACCATAGTTGGGGCTGCAAAGGTAATGTTCTATGATCACGATCTGCCTAGATTCCTATGGGCAAAGGCTTGCAACATTGCAATCTACATACAGAACAATAGTCCTTACAGGGTGTTGGGGAGGAAGACTCCGGAGGAGGTATATACAAGGAAGAAACCGGAGATTGGTCACTTCAGGATATTTGGATGCCTACTCTACTGCCATGTCCCCTCGGAGAAGAGGACGAAGCTCGAGGCAACTGCTCAGAAGGGGATCTTCGTTGGATACAGTGAGCCTTCCAAGGCATACCGAGTCTACATCCTAGCTTTGAGGAAGACAATTGTCAAGAGGGATGTGAAGTTCGAGGAGGATAGAGCTTTGAGGAAGGCTCATGGTACTGTTCCAGCAACAGCAGGGGATCAAGAACTAAAGACTTAGAAGGAAGAGGAGACACAGGTTATAGGTACATGTACAGGTAAAAATGCTTAAAGATCATAGCAGGATGAGGAGCAAGAGGCTCCACCAGTTCAGGATACTCCTTCCACTACTAGGAGGAGAAAGACCAAATGGGCAGAGCAAACCTTGAGAGAGGCTTAGGAGTATGTGTGCTCCTAGGACTTCTGTCAAGGAGAATAGAGCACCACAAAGATTTATAAGTTACATGGCTCTGATGAGCGAGTTGTTAGAGGTCGAGCCTTCCAGCTTTCGGGAGGCATCACAACAGCAAGTGTGGAGAGATGCCATGGTGGAAGAGTATGCTTCCATCATGAAGAATGATGTATGGGAGATTGTGCTCCGACCAAAGGGGAAATTAGTGATTGGGTCGAAATAAATATACAAGATCAAGCACACTACAGATGGTAGTGTGGTGAAGTTCAAAGCTCGTTTTGTGGCTAAGGGGTTCGCTCAGAAAGAGGGAGTTGATTATGATGAAACATTCACCCTAGTAGCTAGGTACACTTCGATCAGGGTCATGATATCTATTGCAGTTGAGATGGGGTGGAAGATCAACCAAATGGACGTAAAGACAGCCTTCTTAATGGCATCATTAAGGAGGAGGCGTATATTGAGTATCCAAAGGGTTTTGAGGTGCAAGGGAGGGATTCTCAAGTATGCAAATTGAAGAGATCCTTGTATGGGCTCAAGTAGGCTCCCATGGCGTGGTACTCAAGGATAGACAACTACTTGTAGGGGATGGGATTCACCAAGAGTGAGGCTGACTCAAACCTCTACTACATCTACTTGGATGTGAGCCACTCATTCTTGTGTTGTATGTGGACGACCAGTTTCTCACAGGTTCAGAGAGGCTCATAGCAGAGTGCAAGAGGAACCTTGCTTCGGAGTATGAGATGAAGGATTTGGGGTTGATGCACTACTTTCTAGGGTTAGAGGTGTGGTAGCGAGATGGTTAGACTTTCCTTGGACAGGGGAAGTATGCAGTGGAGATTTTGAATAGGTTTGGTATGTAGGACTACAGGCCTATTTCTATGCCTATGGTAACCAACTTGAAGAAGATTGATGCTTCTAGACCAGAGGCAGTGGACCCTACATTATACAAGAAATTGATTGGCTCTCTTATGTATCTGGTCAACACTAGACCAGATATATGCTTTGCAGTTAACACACTCGGTCAGTTCATGGTTGAGGAGAGGAGAGTACATTGAGTGGCAACGAAACATGTTCTGAGATATATGTGTGGCACAGTTGAGTATGGGTTGAGTTACATCCAGGGAGATGGAGTGAAGCTAATAGGCTTTACAGATGCAGATTGGGCGAGCAACACAATTGACAGAAAAAGCACTTCAGGGTGTTGTTTAAGCTTGGGATCAAGGGTTGTTTCCTGGTTCAGCAGGACACAGAAGTCAGTTGCATTGAGCTCTGCTGAGGCAGAGTACATGGCAGCCAACTTAGCAGCATGTGAGGCCATTTGGCTTTGGAAGCTTTTCATGGGGTTGTTTAGCCAAGAGTTGGAGACTACTGTCATCCACTATGACAATCAGAGTTGCATCAATCTCTCTGAAAATCTAGTGTTCCATGACAAATCCAAACATATTGAGATCAAATTTCACTTCATCAGGGACTGTGTGCACAGAGGGGCAGTGAAGCTATAATATGTGCCTATAGGTGAACATTCTCATGAAGGCCTTGATGAAAGGCAAGTTTGTCTTCTTCAAGGACAAGTTGAGAGTGGTGCAGAACACCTTCCTCAATAAGAGGGAGTGTTAAATTTGTAGCTTGGAAGGTGTCTCGGCATAGGCCTAAGTGTCCATGCATACCAAAGACAATTAATTATGACCCAGATCAACATTTTATTTTTAGCATAAGTCTAACTTAGGAAAAGCATAAGAAATTATCATTTCATTTTTATTGGTTTTATTTGCTCATATTTCCTAAGTCTTAACTTAGGGAAATTAAATTTTCACTTAAGTGAACTTTCTAATTTCTTCTAGAAAGTTCATGAAGGGGGAAATAGAGTAGAGTGAAAAGATAAAAAGAGTTGAGGCAAAAGGTGAGGACACACACACACTCACATTGAGTTGAGAAGAAGAGGGCGCTTGGCTGAGGAAGAGGGCAAGTTGAAGAGAAGAGGGTGAGGGTTGAGCTAACTGGGAAAGTTGCAGCAGGCAGGGTCGTACACCAGGTCATACAACAGCAGAAGAGCAAGTTGATTCCAGGTCGTACAACAGCGTGAGAAGGGGCGAGTTGCAGCAGGTCGTACAAGCCGAGTTTCTGCAGGTCGTACAGCTCAGTTTTTATGGGTTGTTCTGGGTCGTGTCCAAGGGTCATACAGGTCGTACTCTGTTGGTCCATACAGGCTGTATCTAGCTAGGTCATACAACATTGTTCTGGCTGGGCCGAATTGCTGGGAAAAAGGGCAAATTGCTCGCTGTAAGAATTTTTTGTTTTTGTTGTTGTAGATTAATTTCCTCTGAAGACAATAAAGCCCCTCTTTGCTAGCTTTCCCCACACTGGGGTTTCCAAGGTAAATTTCTAGTGTATAAGTTTTATGTGTTCTTGGTTTCATGTTATTTTCCATTGTGCATAAGTTAAAAACTCGACTGTGATTTTTCGGCATAATTTTCATAATTTATATCAACAGTGAATTAATTATGGTTAGTAAAAATAATGGCATTAAAGTTATGCATGATGGTTTTAAAGTTTAACAGACAATTGAATGTAATGAACTTTTCTTCTATTTAAAGGCCACCCCACTTCCAGTATCAACAAGATGGAATTTTTTCTTTCATAGGACCAGCCTAATTTCCTAATTTTTTCTTTCTATTAGAGCCTAATTTCCCTTCACACCAGCTTCTCTACAAGCCTTCAAGTGCACCTCCTCTAGACAAGCTGCCATTAGCACCTACTCTCAGTACAACTTCTAGAGTTCTTGATCCAATGGGGAGTGTGCTAACGAAATTAGTGCAATCACAACACAAATTGTGACAAATTCAACTTAACACACTGCATGGTCTTTAATTTATGGTGTGACAGATGACTTATAACATTCACAATACAGGCATTTGGCACGATAATGTTGGGCAGTAAATCAACTCCAAATTCTCATTAACAACATTAGATTTCATGACAAGAACATAAACAGCATGAAGCCAACATCAAATCAAGAAATCTAACCCTTTACAAAGTTTTGACTGGCTATAAATAATCTAGCTAAGGGGGTGTTAGTGTAAGCTGCTAAGACCTACCTTAAGAATCTAATCTGACCTAATCCAAAGAGAATCGAATACCTAAGGATCTCACCTAACCATTTCAAGCTAGCTTAGATACTTGGAACTGCCTTATTCTATACTTTAGCTAATATTGTTAAACTGCCTATCGTGAAAAATTGGATTCTCAAAGAGTTTAATACAACTCTGATTATCACAGTAAATCATAGTGGGTCTCAACTGCACACCAAATAATCCCACCAACAACTTGCGAAGCCAAAGGGGCTCAAAACTGGCCTGACTAGTAGCCATATACTTAGCCTCTGCAAAACTCAAAGCCACTGACTTTTGCTTCCGACTGAACCAAGACACCATTGTTGAGCCCAATCCGAAACAACATCCAGAAGTACTCTTCCTATCATTGACACATCCTGCCCAATCTGAATCTATATAGCCCACCAATCGAACTACATCCCCTCTCAGATAGTCCAGACCATAATCTATTGTACCATAAAGATACCTAAGCACATGTTTTGTTGCCATTCAATGCACTCTCCTAGGCTCCACCATGAACTGACTAAGAGTGTTGACAGCAAAACAAATATATGGTCTGGTATTGACCAAATACATCAATGAACCGATCAACTCACGATATAAAGTGGAATCAACCAACTATGACTCAGAAGCATGAAGCTTCTTCCAGTTAGTAATCATGGGTGTGGTCATGGGCCTACAATCCTCCATCTGGAATCTCCTCAAAATGTCACAAGCATACTTCCCCTGTCCCAGGAAGATGTGTCCAGGCTCCTGCCAAACCTCCAATCCCAAAAAGTAATGCATCAGTCCAATATCTATCATCTCGAACTTTGAAGCAAGGCTCTCCTTGCAGCTAGTAATGAGTCTCTCAGCCCCTGTAATGAATAGATCATCAACATATAGCAAGAGTATAAGAGGATCCTCTCCAACCACAATGAAGTACAGGTTGGGATTTGCCTCACTCTTCTTAAAGCCCAACTACTACAAGTAGGCATCAATCCTAGAATACCAAGCTCTAGGAGCTTGTTTCAGCCCATACAATGCCTTCTTCAGTCTACACGCATGAGACTCTCTCCCATGCACCTCAAAGCCCAATGGCTGCTCAATGTACACCTCCTGTATGAGACCATTCAGAAATGCGGTCTTCACATCCATCTAATGGATCTTCCAACCCATCTCTGTTGCAATAGAGATCACTACCCTGATCGAGGTATATCTAGCAACCGAAGCAAAGGTCTCATCATAGTCAACTCCCTCAACCTATGAGAACCCCCGAGACACAAAACGAGCTTTGTACTTCTCAATGCTGCCATCTGCAGCATACTTGAGTTTGTAGAGCCACCTAGAAGTCACCACTTACTTCCCCTCGGGTCTAGGAACAATCTCCCAAACATCATTCTTCATGAAGGAAATGTACTCTTCCATCATGGCATCTCTCCAAACTTGTCTGCCAGCAGCCTCCTCAAAACTGGAAGGCTCAGACTCCTTGATGTTGCTCACCATCGCAATGTAGCTGCAAAATCTCTCATGAGGTTTACTCTCCCTCACGACCTGCCTGGGATTCCCCACTGAACCCTATGCCTCTCTCAGAGTGTCCTGAAGCCACTTGGGCTTCCTCCTCTCTGAAGTAGTGTCCCGTGGAGGGGACTCCCCCTACTCAACCCCATCACCTGAAAAATGTGAACCTGAAGTAGAATCTGGAGCACTCGATCCTAAAACCTGTGGACCAGTCACCTGTGATCCTAACATCTATGGCCCTGTAATCTGTGGACGAGTAGTCACCAAAGTTGGTGGACTTGAACTCTGTGTTACTGAAGTCTGATGTGGACTCACCTGAATCTGAGGTGCTGACTGCTCACCCCTCTCAGTCCCTCGTGACTTCCTAAAGGCTCTATCCTCCTCAAATCTCACATCCCTTCTCAAAACTGTCTTCCTAAAGGAAGGGATGTATATGCGGAAAGCCTTTGAAGTCTCGCTATACCCAACAAAAATCCCCTTTTCTGTCGTGGGTTCTAGCTTTGTCCTCTTCTCAGAAGGGACATGTGAATATGTAAGGCACCCAAAAATCCTAAAGTGCCCAACCTCGGGCTTCTTCCCAGAGAAAGCCTCCTCAGGACTCAGGAGTCTTATCTGCCAATGCTCTATGTGGACTCATGTTCTGTAGATAAACTACAGTGTAACATGCCTCAGCCTGCAGAAAAAGTGGCAGCCCCTGATCATGAAACATGACTCTCGCAGCCCCAACTATGATCCTGTTCTTCCTCTCAACAACCTCGTTCTGTTGTGGGTTGTAAGGAACAGTCAATTCCCTCCTAATGCCCTCTCCTGCACAGAAGTCATTAAACTCCTTGGAGGTATACTCACCCCCATTATCTGTCCTCGGTACTCTATTTTTCCTCCTAGTCTGGTTCTCCACAAGAGCTTTAAACTCTTGGAACCGATTGAAGACATGTCCTTTGGTCTTCATGAAGAAAATCCAAGACTTTCGAGAGAAGTCATCAATGAATATGACATAGTATAAACAACCACTCAAATATGCAGAAGACAAGCATATTTATTGGACCCCATGTTGTCTACATCCATCGAACAATGAATGCACTCAAAGGCATTGGCAAGATTACATGAATATAGGATTCGGTAAAAGTCACTAGAGGAGCGCTTATCTATGTTGAAGTTTTACTTATACAGCTAGAAGTTACGGTTCTTCTTTATTATTAGAATCATTTAGCATATTAGCTGCATAAATAAGATCACTGAAAGAGAGGCAATCACAGAAACAATAGAGACACACAAATTTTCCTGGGAAACCCTAATGGGGGAGAAAACCCAATAAAAACTTCCTCAATATAGATAGACCAAAGACCGAACAGAAGATCCTCCTCCACTCCTTCACTAGGAAGAGTAGCGCACCACTTAACCAAGAAATAACAAGACAGACCAAGAACCCTCCTTGACGTCACACTTAGCTGCAGTAGCAGTTCCTCCAAGAATTGTGCACTTCTTCATAGCTGCAGCGCTAGTGTATTGAGTGTGTTCAAATGAGAGCCATCCTCACATATAAATACAAGTTGTGAGGTGGCGCTAGGGTTGTGACTCTTCACTTGGTGGAGTCGACTTCTCCTAGAAGTGGCTAAAACCACTTTACAATTACTAGGGGCCGACTTTACAAATACCACCATACAAATAGATGTTGACCAATCCACAAAAGGGGATTTGATCTTATACAAGACCCGACTTTATCAATCCACAAAAGAGGATTTGATCTATACAATAATGACTCAAATAAAAGTAGAATATTCTACGAAGTTACAATAATTCAACACTCCCCCTTAACAAGAAGGGTATTCTATTGACAACAATAATAACATTGACTGGACTCAATACATCATCAAGAGGAGGGGACATCGTCATCAGCATCGAGAACATCGTCGGTCATATATATAGATCATCGAAAGCTTTTCTCATCATCAACATCAGTAGAAATTGAACATCATCATCATTTGCAGCACAGAGTTGTAGTAACATCATCATCATCAACACCATGAAGGTGGAACATCAACATCAATAGTACGAAGCTGAAATAACATCACCATCATCAACGGCATGAAGCTGGAACATCAACACAAAGTTGGAACATCAGCATCTATATGTGGAAACACAATGAGGCAGGTGCATCAACAACAACATTTGTGGGTACTCTGACAGACCGTCCTTACCGGACCTTCGGGATTTGCCCAGGAATTATAAGATTCCCTAGGATATAAAATCCTAACAAGCTACCACATGGTACTCTGACAGACTGTCCTTACCGGACCTTCGGGATCTGCCAAGGAATCATAAGATTCCCTAGTATATAAAATCCTAACTGAGCTACCACTACTGACCACAGCTGATATATACATGCACAGGTACTCTGACAGACCATCCTTACCAGACCTTCAAGATCTACGCAGGGATGATCAGTCCCCTAGGATATAAAATCCTAACTGAGTCACCTATTGTTGGTCAGGATAGAGCATAGTATCATCAGCATCACTACCCTTTTCGAGGGAGGTCCTTCCGGACTACACCAAGCTTGTCTCGGAAGTACTCAAACTTCACACGAGACAAAGGCTTAGTCAACACATCTGCAACCTGCTCATTAGTGCCAACATATTAGACCTTTACAACTCCCTTCTGCACCATGTCACGAATGTAGTGATACCGGATCTCTATGTGCTTCGTCTTATCATGGAACACTGGGTTCTTTGTCATCTTTATGCAACTCTGGTTATCACATAGAATCATGGTAGCTTCCATCTCCAGATCGAACAGACCTGTCAACAACTTCTAAAGCCATATGGCTTCACAACAGGCGAAACATGTTGCAATGTACTCCGCTTCTGCCGTGCTGAGAGCAATATTGGATTGTTTCCTTCTTTGTCGCGAAGTCATGGCTGACCCCAAACTGAAACAACATCCTGAAGTGTTTTTTGTGTCTGAAGCACTTCCAGCCCAATCTGAATCAGTATACCCATACAATCTGAAGTCATGATCTCCAGTATAACAGAGACCATAATCCAACGCACCCTTAAGGTATCTCATCACATGATTTGCATCTACAAGGTGAACACGTCTGGGCTCCAACAGATACTGACTCAAGGTGTTCACAGTAAAGCATATATCCGGCCTGGTATTCGTCAGATACATCAACGAACCAATAATATGTCTGTATAGAGTAGCATCAACCAACTCTGACGAAGTATCAACCAAGAGCTTCAAATGCATTTCCATGGGTGTGGCCATGGCTTTACATTCCAACATGTCAAACCTCTTCAGTATTTCAAATGCATACTTCCCTTGGTTAAGGAAGATCTTTTCTGGGCTCTGCCAAACTTCAAGACCTAAGAAATAATGCATTGGGCCTAGGTTTTTCATTTCAAATTCAGTGGCAAGCTTCTTCTTATAATTTGTGATGATCTTTTCTTCATCTGTCAAGAATGAGTCATCCACATTTAGCAACAATATAATTGGTCCATCATTCTCCATCTTGAAGTAAGGGTTGGAATCAGCTTTACTCTTGGTAAAGCCCAGGCTCATTAGAAAACTATCAATCCTGCCATACCAAGCTCTTGGAGCTTTGCTTCAACTTGCAGACATGAGTCTTCATGTCCTATACTTCGAAACCAAATTTTCACATCACATTGTACCAACCTAGTACACTTGCTCCGCTGCAACTCAATCTGCATAATCATGTGTTGGTTCTATGTGCTTTCTGCAAAGCACTATCTGTCTCATTTCCTGAGAGTATGTCCTTTACTGTCTCTGCAATTGTTCCTTCTGGAATCGAGACTCTGCACCTACAGCTGTTATTTCTGAAGCTGAGAATGACTGCACTATTCTCATTGTAGGTGTTGAACTTTGAGAGTAGCTCCTCTATTCTATCATGGCAACAACTTTATCTGAAACTGAGAGTGGATGATATTGAAGGTAGCTTTTCTTCTTTCATGGAGGTAACTCAATCTCAAATACAGGGACTGCTCCCTCTGAATCTCATACTGTATCAAAATCATGGTTGTTCTGACTATCTTCACGAACACTAGAACTATTTCTTTGATTACTAGAGCAAGTGTCTCGTCGTAGTCTTCTCCCTCTTGCTGGGAGAATCCTCTGGACACAAATCAGGCTTTGTACATCTCTATACTGTTATCTGCAACATGCTTGATCTATTAGATCAATCTTGGAAGTCACCACTAACTTCCCTTCTGGTCTTAAGGCAAAATCCATATCCCAGTCCTTCTGACTGGCTTCCTCTGCTGTCATTGAAACAAGGAAATCCTCTTAGGAGATTTCATGTCTCCTAGAGGTCTCTGAAGCTACGATCTAGTCTTCTCAACTCATGGCATCTGTCTGCCAATCCTAGAAGATGTCTCTTTTTCCCATCTGAGCCTTTCTAAGATCAGGCTTACTCTGAGTCTTGATTTCTTCTTAGTCTACAAAAACTTTATAGTCTCTGCAGGATATACTTGGTGTTGAATACCAAGTCTTAATATGAAAAGTCGAGTCAGACTTCAAACGAATTTAGCTTCCTGTCAAGGTGGCTTCATTATCCGTTGACCAAGTCTACTGTGAGTTCTATTCTAATATTCAGTCATCTTTGGAGCCTTTTGCTCCTTACAATCAATCTCAGTATGAGATACTATGTATCTCAAAAGTAGCTTCTTCTTCATCTTCTTTGGTACATGGATGTATAAGGTCATATATACAACTTGGATAGTCTGCTCCATGTCTTATCTAATATATATTGCCTCATGCAATCGTTACTATAGCTCCCTCAGGGTTATCACATGTGACCTACCTGGAACAAGAACAACAAGGGAGAAACAATAGACAAGAATAATACTCTTTATAATAATAATAAAACAATAGCGAGAACAATCGTCACAGTAGCTCCTTTAGAGCTATCACTTGTGAACTGCCTAAAACAAGGGTAAAAAGTAAGAAATACAATAATAAGAAATGAGGGAAACACTCTTCTAGTGTTGTGATCAATCATTCCTCCATGGTAACCTGGAAACAAAACAAGAAGTTTCTCCTAGAGGAGATGTTACGATTACAATATGCATTTATCTCAATAATGCTCACATGCTACCAAGTATTCAATAATAAAACTTTTTCAAAGATTGCTATCACAACTATACTGTTTAGCAGTTATCAAACTTGATATGTGTAAATTTGAATCTTATCAATTTAATCAATCAAACCTGGAACCTGGAGTCTTGTCCTCAAGAATGAGTGTGTTGCTTTTCTTTCGAGTCTCTTTCACTCAAGATGACAAGTACTTTCTTCAACATGTCCTCTGTACTAAGACAATATACTATCTTGACAGAAATCTGAGTTAGGGAATAAACTCTATAATCTCAACTTTAATCAATGTAATACTTTGCCTTTAATTTTGACCAATGGTTAGTATAATAACTTCAACATATCAAAATGCAACCTGGATATTCATAAGATTACAATAATGCCATAACAAGTAGAGGCATATCAAAGTAATCAAACCTGAGGTGCAAAGTTCCTTTGAATGTGTTGGATTTGAGATCCCTCTAGATCTGAGATCCCTCTGGATCTACGATTGTTGTTTAGACAAAAGATCCTTTCTCCAGCAAATACCCTTTAAAATAATGATACAGTTTAAACATATGTAAGTACATACCTCTGACAGCATCGGCAGGTAATGGCACCATCTGGCAGTAGTTGCAAGAAATAACGAACCTTTAAAACTTCAAAGGTGCTTCAACTTGTAACTTAAAGTTAGATGGAGATTTGCTAGGGTAAGGCACACTAGGACAATAAAAATCAGTCCCAACACTTCACAAAAACTTCCACTTCAACTAGTACTGCAGCTGGTGCTGGCACTGCAACTGGCATGAAGGAACTGGCACTCCAACTGATACTACAACTGGTACTACAACTGCAACTTAGGGTTTTATGAGGAAACCCTAATTTCTCAAACTTCAAATTTCGGAATTTTGATCCAAGGACTAGATGCACCCTCCTAGGGTGAGTTCCTGGGTGTGGTTACTTTCTCCAATGTCCTCCTCAAACAAGGAAAACGTCACACTTAGGATTTATGCAAAAACCCTAATTTTGCAGCAACTGCAACATTGAAAACTGAATCTGGGAAAGGGTGTGTTGAGGTGAGCTACTTCTTTATAAACTGTGAATTGGTCTCTTTCAGGCCTGCTCTGATACCATGTTGAAGTTTAACTTATACAAATAGCAGTTACGGTTCTTCTTTATTATTAGAATCATTTAGCGTATTAGTTGCATAAATAAGATCACTGAAAAAGAGGCAATCACAGAACAATAGAGACACAGAAATTATCCTGGGAAACCCTCATGGGGGATAAAACCCAGCAAAAACTTCCTCAATATAGATAGACCAAAGACCGAACAGAAGATCCTCCTCTACTCCTTCACTAGAAAGAGTAGTGCACCACTTAACCAAGAAATACCAAGACAAACCAAGAACCCTCCTTGACGTCACACTTACTGCAGTAGCAGTTCCTCCAAGACTTGTGCACTTCTTCATAGCTGCAGAGCTAGTGTATTGAGTGTATTCAAATGAGACACCATCCTCACATGTAAATAAAGTTGTGAGGTGGCACTAAGGTTGTGACTCTTCACTTGGTGGAGCCGACTTCCCCTAGAAGTGGCTAAAACCACTTTACAATTACTAGGGCCCGACTTTACAAATACCACCATACAAATACATGTTGACCAATCCACAAAAGAGAATTTGATCTTATACAAGACCCAACTTGATCAATCCACAAAAGGGGATTTGATCTATACAATAATGACTCAAATATATGTAGAATATTCTTCGAAGTTACAATAATTCAACAATTTACAACTACCATATCTCCTTGGCTATTTACATGTGTCACACAAGGAAGGAATTCCCTAAGCCTGTACAAAATATGCCAATAAATTCCTTTTATTGAAAAGAATGCTTGAGGTGCGGGACTTTTTGCAATCTAGCGTTGTATTCAACGATTGATCTCCATGGAAGAGTCCAAGATAAATGAGGGAAAGTGGGTGAAGTGAAGGGCATGGAATGATTTTTGGTGGGAAAATTCTAAGTACTTAGTCACATCCACAAACGCTATTTAGATTTTAGATGTCATCCTATTGCAAACACAAATCCTCTCTCTTGTAAGCAGGGTTGTTCGTTCCTTCTTAAAACTAGGGAATTTATCGTTTTGGTGCGATGTTGATTGGCCTTGCCATATCATGCCAATAAGAAGAGGAAGTATGTTAAATGGTATGCCACATGAATATATGCACTTAGTGTTAACTTTTCAAGTTACTCCAAAAGTGTTTACACCATGTTTGGTGGTGCTTCATGAGACTTGGGATACATGGTGTATGAGTAGCCCCCGGATGGTCCATGATGGATTTGCACATTGGAGATGGCTTACTCAATGATTGCTTGACCTTATTTGGGTGTTTGCATGACATTCCTCCTTAGGGCGTTGGAGATCTTTAGAAAACTTGGCGACATTCTACATGTTGGCCACATGAAGGAGGTTGCTTGCTTCAAGAATACCCTACATTGGAGAAGGATCATTTAGAATTATGGAGGAGGGCAGACAACATGGGGTAGCTTGGATGCTGGCATGGAGTAATGGAGTTTACTCAAGGACACCTAGGTTGCAATAGTGTTCATGCAAGGGGAGTAGACCTAGTGGAGTACATGGCTTATGAGAAGCATTGGAGTTAATGGAGGCTTGTAGGAGGAGTGTTAGACGCATCTTCTAGAGCTTCCTCACATTGGAGCTTTACATGTGTACCTTTGGAGTGTAGTGCTCCACATGCGTTAGCCTACTTGTGGCTTTGTAGGTTGTTTGTGAGCGCTTAGGTCCACATATGTATTGTTGGCCTCCCTTACCTCTCATATATATAGAGAGGAGGATGAGAGGTCCTTTCATCATTCTCATTCTTATTCATTATCTTATGTTAAATATGTGACTATGAGGAGCGCACTAGCCTTCCTCTCTCTTGTGCATCTTCATTTGTACTTTATCTCTCGTCTTGGAGTCACTGGGGTTTCTAGGAGCTTTTGGAGGCCAGAGCATCTTGAATACTAGGGTTAGGGTGTCATCCCTTGGAGACTTGGAGATTAGGGTTTTGTGATGAAACCCTAGGTTGTACTTGTTGAAGAGAAGAAGAAGAGAAGACATCTTGCCTTGGAAGACATGCTAGTGTGATACTTTCTTGTTGGAGCTCCTTGATGTGAGCTACGGTTTTCTTGGTTTTCCCTGGCTAGGGTTTTGGAGAGCTAGAGGATGTACTAGACTTGAGATGAGGCCATGGTATGTACATGAACTTCATCTTTATATTATATATATGAAGTTTTCAGCTGTCCAAAGTTGTCTCTATTGCAGATTTGATTTTCAGCCATCTATTTCTTCATGGTTTGGTAATTTTCGGCACTTGTCTATCTTGTTGATTTGACATAGGTTATGGCTGAAATTTTTTAAGTGATTTAGCATTAATATTGAAGAAGGTAGGGCAGTTTTGTTGTTATATTTACAGCTATCATAAAATGGAATTCAGATTTGTATTATGCATGATAAGATTGCCCCACAACATTGAAACTTCTTGGCACACATTGGTATCTTTTCTCTTGAATCGCCTAGTCGATTAGGGTCGTTAAATGGTGAAACATCGTCTATCGTTGCTGTTGTTTTATTTATATTTCATAATAGCCCGAAGGCTGAAAATTCACAAGGTTAAGATCCAAGAAACCTCTAAGGAAAGAGGTGAAATTTTCTAAGTTGCATTAATTGCCCTAGTGCAGAAAATTTCTACATAATATCATAGCTTTTATGGTTGAGAACTTGAGATCACTCTAGGTGTAAGAGGGAATTCAGAATTGGTATTTCAGCTGAAGAATACCTAGGAAAGGTATTGACCTTGATGAGGTTGTTGGGTGTGATGCCCTAGGTTGCTTGAGAGAAGCACTTGGGCCCTAGAAAGGGTTTTGTCTACTTCATATATTGTCGAATGTGCACTTGAGGATTGTTCAAGATGTGTCAGATGACTCTTGGTCTTAGAGAGTGTGATAAGTTGGATTGGGCTTCCAATTTTGTTCCATGGAAGCTTCGATGACTTATGGAGGAAGTCGATCTTCGGGAGCATGTTGTGAAAGTGATTCCAGAACCTACCAATCCAACAAAATTGGCCGCTCATTGAAAGGAGGCCAAGTATAAGAGAATCACTCTTATTTCAGTGACGGATCATTTCATCTCTCACATTGCAAAGAAGAAGACAGGTAAGGACATGTTTGGAGCTTTAAATGAGTTGTTTCAAAGCTCTTGTGTTGCTCAACAAATGCTCCTACAAAACCAACTTTTAGTCGTTCATATGAGCAAGACAAACACTACGGTGAGCTATTTGACCATGATCACTGAGTTGAGAGATCAATTGGCCACCATTGGAACACAAGTGGAGGATCAAGAATTGGTGTCCATTGCTTTGAATGGGCTTGTTCCATCCTGGATGCCTTTTGTTCAGGGTGTTTGTGCTTATGAGACCTTGCCAAAGTTTGCAAAACTTTGGATTGATCCTGTGCAAGAAGAAATCAGATTGTCGTCTTCTTCAAGGCAACAAGGGGAAGTAGATGCAATTGGTCTCGTCGGGAAGATGAAGAAAGGTAGTAAGAAAGGCTACAAGAAGAAGGTACAGCTACATGAAAAAAGGATTTAAGTAAGGTGATGTGTTCTCGATGTCACGAGATGGGACATTATGCCAACTAGTGTCCATTATACAAGAAGGGGAAGAGAGCAAAATAGGTTGCAACTAGGACTGTAGCAAGTGTAAAGGAGGATCCCTCTCAATTTGAAACTACCTTCTCCACGGTCTCTTGTTTATCTTCTAACACTGTGTCTAGTGTTGAATGGTATGTGGATAGTGGAGCTTCGAGACATATGATATATGACAGGTCATTATTCAATAGATTTCAAGAGTAAGAAGGAGGTATGAGTGTGGAGTTGGTGATGATCATACTTATCCTTTGAGAGGAATTCGCTCCATTTCCTTCCAAATGCCTTCAGGTGATGTTCTTGAGTTCAATGATGTTTTATTTGTTCCTGAATTAAAGAAGAACCTTCTTTCGGTTCATTATATGACAAATGTACAATCAAGAGTTGCATTTGAGGGTTAGCAATGCACCATCAATGATTGTAGTCTAGCTAGTCCAGGGACTTTGGCTAGAGGGGTGAGAGAGGGTGGACTCTACAGGTTACTTGTTGATTCAATGGCACTTGTACATTCCAATGAGAGGTTGGATGAGCCTTCTAGTTTTGAGAAAGGTCAAGAGCAGGTAGGAGTGCCCAAATCTTCAAAGAGTGTGAGTATACCTCCTGAAAGATATGTTAGTCATATTCCATTAGTTTCTTCCATCCGTGAGCCTTTCAGTTGTCTTGAGGAGGAGAGGTGTGATTACCTTGATAGACGATGATGTTGAGGTTGATTCCATGATTGCAACTTATGGGAGTATTGCAGAGTATAGGGACAATGTTGTTGGATTCTCTCAAACAAGGGTGGTTAACTGTGATGTTACTCTTGCTTCAGGATTCTCTCCAAAAGAGGGAGTTAACCTAGTTCAAGTTGTTTCAGTTGCTAGAGGTTTTGAGGTGCATGAGAGGGATTTTCATGTTCACGGGTAGATGATAGCCCTACATGGGTTGTTACCTATACCACGAGCTTGGTATCAAGATCAATGAGTTGACTTGTGCAAATTTCTATCTTTGTGACTTTGAAAGATGTGATCCGCTTGTCTTAGTCACATATGGAGATATTAGTATCTTTGAGGGACATTCTGAAAAGCTCGTAATGTGGTGTCTGAAGATTTTGACTTGACGGATGTTGGAGTTTGGAAAATTGCTTATGATCTAGGATTATGTTCCTTTAGATTCACAGGTGGTCAGTATTCTTTAGAGGTTTCGACATGTGATAGCATCCTGTGATGGATGGGTGACAGTTCCTTTTTAGGAGACAGTGGTTGATTCTAAGATTGCAATAAATACAAATTTGCAGTTGGCAAGTTTGGTAAAGTTGCAAAGGGAATCGATAGGTGTAGGTGAAAACACTTTCCTCGTAAAGAGGGAGTGTTAGCTTTCAGGGTTACTATAAAAGTGTTTACACCATGTGTGGGGGTGCTTCATGAGATTTGGGTACATGTATGATTAACCACTATATGGTCCATGATAGAGTTGCACATTGGAGATGGCTTACCCAATGTTTGCTTGACCTCAATTGGGTGTTTGAATGACATTCTTCATTAGGGTATTGAAGATTCTTAAGACATCTTGGTGGCATTCTACATGCTAGCCACAAGGAGAAGGTTGCTTGCTTGGAGAACATCATGCATTGGAGGAGAAGTACCTGCATTGGAAGAGAAGTATTTGGCTATGTTTTCACGGGGACCTGTCCCCCCAAAAAAAACCCGCGTACCCGCCTGGGGACTCTATTGGAGACTCGGGGACTTGTTGGCCATCCCCAAGACGTTTCGGACAGATTTCAAGGATGTTCTGGGTAGATTTCGAGGATGTTCTGGGCAAATTTTGGGGATATTCCAGGCATATATCTTCAGTCTTGACAATCATGGAAATTGATGATTAGACAATAAGATCATTTTTCCCATCCATTATTTTTGTATTGCATTGAATCTAGATCTGTTGTAAAAGTTGTAGCTCAAAACATGGGTTTTGTATGATGGGTTTTTATTTGGGTTTTTGGTGATTTAAATATTGTATTTTCAACAAGGTTACAACAAGCAAAACTTCCATGACAAAAAAACAAGAAATGCAACATTTCAAAGGGTTGATCCTTGTGGTTACTGCTCTTGTTCTTCTCATTATTCTGGTCATCTTAGCTTTTACATATTGTACATGGGTTTCCAGGAGTCATTCAATTACAGTGCTTCCACCATCCCAACCTCAAGCATTGTGAAAACGATTAGATAGTAGTGACTTCGATTGGGTACTAAATGTTTGAATAAATTCCTATTCAATCACCTTCTTAATCTGAAATATGAATCTAATCTCTTTACAGAACCAAAGTCTTTTATAGTGGTTTTCAACATAGCCATAAAAATCTGCAAAACCTATTGAGAAAGGAATGCCTTTTATGTTTTAACATAATCGTCATTAACAAGAAATATGAGGAAGAAAAACTGCTATAGAGACATTTCTCACTTAAGTTTCCTAAAGCTAAACTGCATTTTGCTAGTCTAGCAGCCAATAATGAAATGTCACTTGGCCCTTTTTTAAATTGCTCGAGCTTTTTTCAAAATTGGCAAGTGTAAGGGTTGTGCATAACACTGTATAGTATAGCTTGTTATGCTTACAAGCTTCAAGCAACTACAAATGTTTATGGTGAATTTTAATAATTTTTAATATATATATATATATATATATATATATATATATTATTGTCATCCTCAACCCGCCATCCCCTGAAAAATTTGGGGGTGCACGCTCTAGACGTCCCGGGGACGCATTCCCCCCGTCCCCGTCGTTCCCCCGTCCCAAAAACCAATGCAACATAGGTATTTGTCATTCTAGCAAACGGAATTAAGCCCTAGATACTACGAGGTGGCTTGAATGCTTGCATGGAGGCATAGAGTTGACTTGGGGATGCCTGGGTTGCGACAGTGTTCATGCAGGGGGGGTGGACCCAGTGGAGTACATTGATTATGAGTGTTAGAGTCATTGGAGGCTTGGGGGACAAACGTTAGACACATCTCGTGGAGCACCCTTGCATTGGAGCCTTGCTTGTGTATGACATCATCTTGGAGCTTGACATATGTACCTTTTGAGTGTAGCACTACACATGTGTGAGCCTACTTGTGGCGTTGTAGGTTGCTTGTAAGGGCTTAGGCCCACATATGTATTGTTGGTCTCCCTTACCTCTCATATATATAGAGGAAGGAGAGAGTCCTTTGATCATTCTCATTCTTGTTCATTATCTTGTGTTAGAGATGTGACTAAGAGGAGTGCAATCGTCTTCCTCTCTCTTGCACATCTTCATTTGTACTTTATCTCTCTTGTCTTAGAGTTGCTAGGGTTTCTTAGAGCTTTTGGAACATCTTGAATATGAGGATTAGGGTTTCATCCCTTGGAGAATTGGAGAATAGGGTTTTGTGATAAAACCTTGGGCGTGTCATTCAAGGCAAGATGTCTCCTTTTCTTCTCTTCAACATCTTGAATACTAAAGTTAGGGTTTCATCCCTTGGAGACTTGGATATTAGGGTTTTGTGATGAAACCCTGGGCTATACATGTTGAAGAGAAGAAGAGACATCTTCCCTTGGAGGGCATGCTAGTGTGATGCTTGCTTATTGGAGCTCCTTGGTATGAGCTAGGGTTTTCTTGGTTTCCCCTAGCTAGGGTTTTGGAGAGCTAGAGGATTGTACTAGCCTTGGGATGAAGCTATGGTATGTACATGAACTTCATCTTTATATATATTATATATATATGAAGTTCTTAGCAGTCCAAAATTGTCTACATTGCAGATTTGATTTTCAGCCACCTATTTCTTCATGGTTTGGTAATTTCTAACACTTGCTTGTCTTGCTGACTTGATATAAGTTAAGGCTGAAATTGTTAAGTGATTTAACACTGATATTGAAGAAGATAGGGCAGATTTGCTGCTGTATTTACACCTGTCATAAAGTGAATTTCAGATCTATTTTATGCGTAATAAGATTTCCCTAGGGGCTGAAACTTGCTGGCACACATTGGTATCTTTTCTCTTGAATTGCCTAGTGGAATGGAGTTGTTAAGTTGTGAAATATTGTCTATTGTTGCTACTGTTTTATTTATAGCTCATAACATCCCTGAGGCTGAAAATTTAAAATTTGCAGGGTTAAGATCTGGGAAACCTCTAGGAAAGAGGTGAAATTTTCTAAGTTGCATTAATTTTCCTAGTGTGGAAAATTTCTACATCTAGGCACTCCACTATCCACCTCATCTCTCCCTCCAACGTCAAACATAGCCTCGAAAAGATGCCTTCGCTTGATTTCTTTCATGCCTCTTCCACGATAAGAAGCTTTTTAGTGAATGACAAGGGAGGAATGTTGGCCATGGCTTTTTTCCTTTTTCCCATTTCTTTTGTCATTTATGTTAATTGATGGCTTTCAAAGATAAGGCAACCATTCCTACATGTCTAATGTTTTTGCACATTGTTCAACTCCATTTCCCAAGTCATGCAAAAAAAGAGCAGATACAAAGTGAGAACACTTGAAGGGTTTCTTACACAAAAGGCATACTTCCAAAGAGGGTAGTCACCACCACCTCTCACATTCTCACAAGGGTTTGAGGTGGGGCTTCCACGAACATAGATGAAGATGCCATTAAATGGGAAAAAACAAGAAGAGTGTTGCAAAAACACTCCATGTGAAAAAATTGCACTGTCAAAACACCCTAACTGCAATTCAACTCTCCAAACACTCACCAAGCTTGTTGCACTCTCCAAGCTGCTCACAACAACAAATTGTGGAAATGATGAGTGAAAACCCTTCCTCTATAACATGAAAATAGTATTTTTCTATTTTTGGCAATTATTAGGTTTCTTTGATTTTTATGTCTTTTTGCCTTTAAACTTGCAAACATGCCTACTTAGCATTTTAAGATGGGAAAGGCACTAGAAACATTTCTTGGGCGTTTCATCCCCATTTCTGTCTTGAATTGTTTCTGGGACAAGCAACGGAAGGGGGGACTATCTCGAAATGTTTCCAAGACAGGAAATAGAATGGGGGGTTCTTAAGACTCTGCCTTAAGAGCATTGAGAAGATAGTTACAATGCATAGTGCCTTATGTCTCCCATATCAAAAGCCACGTGAGTATATAATGGGACCAACGATATGATGGGAAGTCAATATAAAGGAGTCTATCATAGATTGAAGGAAAAGAAGAGGAATGTCAATCTAAAGGAGTCCTCTTTTCATAAGCCGGAGGAACTTAACAACAACAATGGCACACAACTCAAACTCAATAACAACTTGACAAACCCAAAATGGTGAGTTAACTTGGCCACTTAGCAAAACTCAATGTAAAACTCCACATTAACTCAACATATTAACAATTCATAAAATATTCAAAATTTCAAGAGAAAATATCAAGGATTTTACATTTCATGAAAAAATCATAAAATATATTTTAGCAAATAGACATAAACATTCAACAATGAACATCAAGATTTCAAATGGTTTAAATGCTCCAAAATCCAAAGTTTATATAGCACATAGTTTAAAATTCAAAAACTTTCTATGGTGATAAAGACAAAAGGATTCTTTATGTTTGAGTCATTTAGAAACAAATTAGAAGAAAACATCAGAATCGGCAAAAAATCGGAAAGGGTCCTGAAAACATCTTATCAGAAAAATCGGCGAAAAAATCAGAAAACCTCGGCAAACATTAAAAAATACATAATTTATTCATTTTTTTCAAAATTTTAAACATTTTTCAATATATAAAGCAACAGCAACATCATATAAACACATAGGCAAATAAATATGGAGAAAGAATTATATATATGATATAGTGGATGCCAAATAAAAACCAATACATCAAAGTCGTTACTGAAAGTCTGAAACCAATACAAAATGACATCAATGATCACATATATAAATGTATATGTCCCAAAACTAGCAACCAGCTATATGATATCAATGCCCTCTCCCCCTTTTACAGGGAAAGATCAGGGGATGTTTGCTAGGCCTTGAACTAGAGGCAGAAGGTCATGGTCGTGCATCAACTATATGACGATCAATGCTCCACCAAAAAAATCTTAAAAATTGGTGGATGAATTCGATACCCTGCCTTTGCACACCTTAAATATGCTTGATGGCCTCCACATACCTCTTCCCATGTTGTTCCACATCAACTACAAAACAAAATGATTAAAAAAAATACAGATCGGGCTTTTAATTTGCGACTTGGGCGCGACAGGGTGATTTTTTGAAAAAAATCGCGATTTTTTCCAAAACAGCGGCAAGTTTTACAAAAAATCACAATTTTTTGTAAACTCAAAAAATCACGATTTTTATTAAACAAAAAATTGTTTCCTCGAAAAAATCGTGATTCTTCCGTTTTTTTCGATTTATTGACAATTTTTTCTTCTAATTTGTACAATAAAGAATGAGTACGCTTCGCCCCTTTGTCAAATTCATAGGGTATTATGCAAAGTACGGTGCCACCTACATGAAGTTAACAAAGGCATCAGTTCTTCCCCTCTTCCCTTCAATTCAAACTCTTTATAAGCTTGACACGAACTGCCCCTCATCGTATCCATCAATAGAGAAAATCCAACAAGGGATGGGAAGGTACACTGGATATCCTTAGACGATAATTAATATAGAAGAGTAGTTGAAGAGGAGTCAGCCCCTTCCAATCAATTAATTCAAAACAATGTTACCTCTCAATTTTCCCGAGAATTAAGCATTAAAGGACTTTGGATAATAACTCCAATCAACTAGGCAAGTATGGAGAGAGGCACAAACTTCATTTAGGTAATATTGTTGAGTCTAGTCCCTTGTTCATTCCTACGTGTAGAAGTAGAGGATCCAAATTTAGTGTTTTGGAGTGAAGAAATGATGGAGGACACTTGCCCAATGAAAGGTAGAAAAGGGATGTCCTCAAGAAGACCATAGATGTCAAGGAGAGAAAGGCCAAGGAAGGGCAAAGAGTTGAGTAAGAATAATAAGGCCCAAACTCTAAAAGAAATTTGAAGGAGAGGAATCACAAGTGAAGAAGAGAATGTGATTCCCACATGAGAAAGCTAGTATTAAGAATTGATAAGGCTATCCATTAAGTATATTTACAGTGCCCATAACATTCAAGCAAGAGATCCATCAAGCTCTAGAGGATTTGGGGGAAAGGCTTACAATAACTAAGCCCTTCAAGGACATGGTTGAGCGGAATGGTCTGTCACCCTAGTCATGTAATTCTCTCCTCAGAGGGAGTTTTAATTTGGAGAAATTGGAAAATGTTGTTGTAGTAAAGTTGAACTAAAGCTTTTAACGGAGAATATGGATTACTACAAGGTAGTTGCTCTACTCTATAGAATCAATGCTTTATGGCCAAACTCTTGCGCATTGTATGATTGGTTATAAGAAAATTGTACTAAGGAGATTATGACCAACCTATGTGCATGAGGTTTCTTTATTACCTACTTAAGAACTCAAAGGAAAGAAATCAGATCTTAAAGGAGGGTCCCTACTTTTGGGGCATACCTGGCCTCTTCATGAGGCCTTGGTTCCCAGACTTAAATCCAGCCAGTACACCCATGACAACCACTCTAGTTTGGGTGAGGCTTCTGAACCTTCCCCTTCCTTTAGGGGAAGAGGAGGTTATGGAAACAATAGGCAATTTGTTAGGCAGATATCCCCTTTATGACAAAAGGAGTCAAGACAACAGAATATTTACTTATGCTAGACTATGTGCATAAGTAGACCTATGCAAGGGCCTACCAGATAAAATCGCCCAAGAAGTGCAAGACTAGAAATGGACACAAATGAAATAAAGAGATGACAGCATTTAGATGCAGGGCTTGTCTTGAAAAAGGCCATCTGGCAGCAACCTGTCCTGACAAGGCAAAGCTTGTAAAAGGGGACAAGGATTCTGCGAGGATCACACCAAAAGCAAAAAAAGGAGCCTTCCATAAAGTCAATGGGAGGAAGTAGAGGTCGAAGTGGCTTGAACAGAGGGAAATGGGCGGAGAAAGAGGAAGTTCATCAAGCAAAAATTGCACTGCTGATCCTATAGAGACATGAGGATTTCGGAGCAGCATGCATAAAGAGTCAAAGACCTTCCATGAAAACAGATGCAGATGAAGAAGACACTATTGAAAAGAGACACTAAAATGTAATAAGAACATAATTTCTTTGGTCATTGAGGCATCTTTGCAATGGATGAAAAATCAATCACAAATAGTGGTGCCAAAGGAATATTTCAGTTTCATTCCAAGTTAGGGATGACTTTTTACTGTTGATTTTCTTTCCATCTCCAGGTAGAGCTGGCATGGTTATAATCTTTTCGTCAATAAAGTTTGTATTTTTCTGAGAAAAAAAATATATTCTTCCAAAATGTTATATAGTTGCATTTCCTGAACTGCATCTCATCTATAAGCACTTACCTTGACAAGCTCTGACTCTCTCCGTATAGAGGATGTGCGCCAGCCAACCATATCTTAAAGAGGTTAAAACAACACTAGAATTCTTTAGAAAATTGTTTTTAACATTGCTAATAACTAAAAACCCGGACTCTTTAACAAGACAAGCATTTAGACATAAAGCAAGATGATAGTATGGAATAAAAAGAACATGGCAGTATCATAAACATTACAATTTGAAATTTAGTGTCTGCAAAGTCGCAAACTAATATAAAAAAGGATACGATCATAAGAAACATTCGCATAGAGTATCCTTGATCTAAATATTGCAAGAGCAGATCTGTATGATAATATAGATAAGTGAGAATATATGTGAACTGTATAACAAAAAGAAGATGCATAAAAACAAGACTATTTAAGTATGGAGAATTCACGAAGCTTGAAGTGCCAAAAAATCTGAATCTGATGTGTAGAAGTAACTGAAAAGTTCAACATCTTCAAGCTAACACGTTGGAAGACGTACATAAATTTGCCATCTTCACAATCAGATGCCATACGCAAAAGAAGTGGAGGCTTACTATATTTTCCATCAGTCAGGAACAACTGACGACCTGTTCTTCTTATAACATACTGTGCTAACGGTGGAGCAAGCTTTTCCAGTAAGGGAACTCCCAATAGAAAAGGAAGCTGAAGCAGTTAACAAAAGGTAGACTATGCATCAGCTGACCAATAGTTCAAATGGCACAAAAACAACAGATTTTCACAGTAAGAATTGCATTTTTTAAAAAGCATGGTCCTATTCTCAAGCTAAACAAATCACAGCCGCTATATGTATGGATAGATGTTCTATGCCAACTTTGATTTCCAAAAAGCAATCTAATTTCTAACACACCACAAACTCTCACCTGCTTTTTACCCCTTACACCCAAGTGTGGAGTTGCCAATGTGACAAAATTGATAGCTTCTAATCCAGCTATTGTAGCTTTTGGAACTTTTGTATATTGATCTTTCAGTTCTGCCACTGATTTCTTCTCCAACATTTCTACTTTAAAATCTGGCTCACTGGATTGTACATGTGTATCAGAGTTTTCTCTATACAGAACAGCAATGGCATATCTTGCAAATAAGCCACCAAGAGAATGAGCTAAAAATGAAATTCTCTTCAGGCTGGGTGTTTTTTGAATCACTTGCTGTACCTGTAATCAAAGATGCAACCATGTAAAATAAAATCACAAGGCACAAAAGAAGGATTGTAACAATAGCATTCCAAGGTGTATGCTTGAAATGAGTAAAAGAGTTATGATCATAAGTTGGGACAGATAAAAGTACTTATACAATCAATGTACCTCCTCTGCCAAACGTCTCCCAGCTATGTCAATTCCATGCAATGTTTGAGTGTAGGAGTTGGCTGCACTCGCTGCATAATAGTACACTATTTTAGATCTATGCATAGGACAAGTTGGATAAACATTACATCTTTTTATGCACTTGTATAATGATATGTATTTCATGAAGCTCTGCAATGTAATAAGAGTGCACATGAAGGTACAAATGCATCTTAGAGAAAAGTAGAAAACTAGAAGGTAAAATCAGTGGATAAACTTTCCAGAATGTAACTAAATCAAACAAACAATAATGCAAAGGAGCTCTGTCCTAAATATTCTGGACCAACCTTTTGGCAAACTTTGATGGATATAAGGCAATTCTGATAACTGTACTGCATGTAAAACTCAAAGTTCAACTAAAATAGTGAGAATGGAATGATTTTAAAATTTTGCATACACTTCAGAGAAGTAAAATGTCAAAAGTTACCAGATCCACCTGGGTCAGATCCAGGATCCATGTTTCTATGGATCAGATCCAAATCCAGATCCAGATATGCCGGGATCTGGCAAGGATCCATTTCCGGATTGCAAAAACCAAGGATCAGCCTGGGATACATTTCTAGTTTCTGGCCTGCCAGAAACAAAATACTGGTGGATCCTCCAAAAAGAACTCGAACTTTTTTGGATAAAAAACATTAAACAAATTTTAAATTTTAAAATTAAAAAACAAAAGTATGGGGCACTAAAAGCCTAACTTTTGCAAATAAATTACCTCCCCCATTTTAAAGCACACCAATTTAAGTATTCCATAGTTATTTGCATTTCTGATGTGTACAATGTGTGTACACTGTATGCAATGTATACATATCATTTGTGAGCACGGTGCTTGTTATCCCCAATTTTTAGGGATAACTAGGAGATCATGTCTCGAGGCCCACAAGTCATAGACATGGAGTACCGAGAGCAGGATTGACCTGAGCATGGCCCTGGAGGGCCTATCCTTTTTTTCTTCCATCAGATTTGTCTTGTCAACAACAGCAGCGTCCATCACCATCGGCTTGCTCTTGTATCGGAAGAGGTTTTTGCTCCATGAGGTAATTGGTCCAGGTATCATGGTATGTGTCACTTTTGATCATGGAAACTTTTAAATATATGCATCTGATTCCTTTTATCTCTAACAACTGCTTGGATCTTACATTATCCCACTTGACCATGCTTGGGGAGATTGACAAGGTGCCCTAGCAAGCCTGCGCCCATAGGTCTTGGTTTGCCACTGGGGGAATTTCTGAAAAGCCATCGTCCACTCCCATCATAGCACCACTGTTTCATCTTATCTCCCGCTCATTTATCCCATTCCCCTTGTCCGGGCATTGGGTTGACCTATTTGTAGGATTGCACCTTATCTAGTGGGAAGAAGGGGCTAAAGGCCCAGAAGGTAAAAGCAGCTGGTAAAAGACAAAAGCCTAAAAATGAAACCTCGAGATGCTTCGCCCAGGGTGTTAGAATATAGAAGATGGTGTGCTCGTTTTACCATTGACGATACCCTTTTCACCCAACCATAGGCCAAAGCCTCCCTCCGAGCACCTTAACCTTGACTAAGAATTCCTCCGGAAGCAAACCCTAGTCTAGATAGCCAAACAAAGAGTAGCGCACCTTTCCCCAAGGATAGCGCATCACAAAAAGCTGATCAGATAGTCCAAACCCTAGCCAAGAGATATTCAAGCCAATACTAAGAACTAGCTGCTGCTGCAGCTGCACCTGCACCTGCAACTCTCCTCCACATGTGCGCACCAACTGGAAACTGCAGTGCACACCAAACTGGGAACTGCAATTCTGAGATGCTGTCAAATGAGAACTGGCGCCCTGTATTTATAGTGGTTCTGCCAGTTTTGTTGGGGCCGACTTCTCCTTCTGGATATGTGTCTGTTCAGTATATTAATATTATTTCTGGCCGACTTCTTCTCTTGGAGGCTAATAGCCTAATATAAATTATCTCCTTGAGCCGACAAGGCTTCTAGGGTTATTAGCCAACTCATTAGGGTTTCTCTTGCTTCCCGGAGTCTTCTATTCTCGTCAGGTTCACACGTGAAGGTAAATACCTCCCGCAGCTATCATAATATTAACACTCCCTCCTAGCTAGAGAGGTATTTATAGGTAATGGACTTGAGCACAAAACATACCATTTACCCGGTAGCATCAATATAGTCATCTAGACTATTTCATGACTAGATCATGAGCATCACCATCACTATCAACTGCATCAACTCTCGAAACCATACTTCATCTGAGTAATTAGATATGATGTTGGATAAGTCACTCTCACCATGGAGTGATAAAAGAGGAGTAAAAGTTCTGAACTGTTTTCCATCTGGAAAATCTCTATTCATCATCCATTTGAATGATCATTAACTCCAATAAATTGTTGATAGTCTTCAAGGTAATTAGATATGATGTTGGATAAGTCACTCTCACCATGGAGTGATACAAGAGGAGTAAAAGTTCTGAACTGTTTTCCATCTGGAAAATCTCTATTCATCATCCATTTGAATGATCATTAACTCCAATAAACTGTTGATAGTCTTCAAGGTAATTAGAACAAGGATAGAGCACAACTGTGTCTATTCATAGTAGTACATAACTACAATCCAGTGGTTCACTACCACATCAAGTAACACACAAGTACTTGATCAGCAACGTATGGTTGCGAACAGTGAAACATATTCACCACAGTAGTCCTCATCTACTGTCATACAGTCTTCATAACAAACATCTGATAGCATCCTGCATAGAAACAATGTTATGATATAAACTGATTTGTCTGGGCCAATCTTTCACTCACATCTGTGAGCTCTAAAAGAATATATGCCATACTAGTCTTCATCTATTGTCATATAATCTTCATAACAAACATCTGATAGCAATCTGCACAGAAACAATGTTATGATATAGATTGAATTATCTGGGCCAATCTTTCACTCACATCTGTGAGCTCTGAAAGAATATCTGCCTCACGAACAGTGGAACGTATCCACCATAGTAGTATATCTCTACTGTCTGGAGACAAGTAGTCTCCATAACAATCATCTGATGCCATCCTGCATAGAAAAATATTATTAAAGATAAACTGAATCCTCTGGGCCAATCTTTCACTCACGTTTGTGAGATCTGAAAGAATATCTGCCCTCATCAGCAAAGGGTTGTCTGCCCTATTCTTCACAAACAAGGAAGAAGGATTGTCTCTGATTTCTGAGCCTGGACCATTTCTCACCCTGGGCCATTCTTCCTACACTAATCAAAGTGCACCCTGGACAGAATGTATAAACCCTAAGAAATGTTTGGACCATTCCCCACCCTGGGCC
>ML787317.1:146248-165352 GCA_009831015.1 Picea engelmannii
GAAGAGATTTTTGGCATTTATGGTGTTTCTCTTGAAGGAAGGTGTTACAACTAGGGTTTGCATGGTTATTTCTTCATGAATTGTAAGTGTTTTTTCTGCAAAACTTCTTATTGAATGGTTGTAGTTTAAATTTCTTGCATATTGCTTATAAATATTGTTAAATCAAAACCCTAGGGGACAAACACACAAGTAGGTCGTTGTCTCATGTCCCCTGATAGAGAAACCTTTAGCCATTGAAAGAGAAGAAGAGAGTCTAGCCATAGCTACACTCCTTGCTTCTCTCTCCCCTGTGCTAGCCGTACCTTTAGAAATCCAAGAGAGGGAGACGTCCTAGGCCTAGGTTATCTACAGCTAGGGTCGTCTTTCCCTTAGGGTTTGAAGAAAGAGCCTTGCCGCAGCAACACTCTCCCCCTTTAAGCTCTCTCGTCTTGTTTTTGTGCTTTATCTGAGCTAGTCGTTTGCCAGGAAGGAGGAGAGAGCACGAGGCCTTGCTTTTGCAACACCGGAGTGAGCCTCTCTCCCCTAGGGTTCCGTCTTTGAGGCCCTACTTTAGCAACACCTTGAAACCTTTCCCTCTAGTCCTTTGGAATCTTGTCCCCTTCAACTTGTGCGTCCCTCACTTTCTGACTCCATTTAACCCTAAGGCACTGATCTCCAGCCTCCAGCGTTGAAGTGAAATCAAATCCAAACACTCTCAAACTTCTTTTAAACTGAAACCCTAACTACACTAACCCTAACCTACTAACCCTAGAATGTTGACATCACCCTTGGTTATTTCATCTTGATGCAGCAATGCTTCATTTTATAAGCAATTGAATGGTAGTTAAGAGCATTTATTGGATTGAGTGTTGATTTGTTACATTGAATGCTATATCAATCCAGTATTTATTGACAAGTGACATATTTATCATTGCCATTTTGCAAACATTGATTTCGTTGATATTTACTGTCAAATTGCTTACATTGAATATCAGATAGTCACTTACATATGAAGTACTAACCCCATTGAATATAGCTTGCATATATCTTTTTTGTTGTTGTCTTGTTCCAAGCAGGTACATATTCTTTGGGGGTTACTTCAAATTGGCCTTTCGCTGGACTATCTTTTTGGGTGGTGATCTATGAAGGGGGGAACTATCTGTCTCTTTTAAAACCTTTGCCTCTTCAAAGCCACAGGTCATCGGGGACGTCTCCACTAGGCCTAACCTCCCTAAATAGAAAGAACCTCCCCATTGTGGTGACATTGGGTGGGGAAGGTTCCCGTTTCGCCAGTTTGACCTGCTATCCGTTAGCCTCTCTCCCATCTACAAACTGTGCGATAACAGTGCTTACACATCATGTCAATGTTTACACACTCATTTTGTATGTGTGCAATGTTTCCATATCATGTTTGGACTATTATGGTTGATATAATATATTAATGGGAACTCTCTTTTTGGACATATTTTCAAAGTTATGAACAGTTTTGATTCTTAAATCCAAATTTTCCATCCTTCTGGTTTGTGGTTCTTTTTGTG
Organism: Picea engelmannii; assembly: GCA_009831015.1. Lineage (NCBI taxonomy): Eukaryota > Viridiplantae > Streptophyta > Pinopsida > Pinales > Pinaceae > Picea > Picea engelmannii. The sequence continues at coordinate 147,766 of ML787317.1, forward strand.
TGTGCACACTTGTGTGTGTGTGTGTGTGTGTAGCCCAAGGGGTTAGCTCACCGGTTGTCACCAATATTGTTGGGCATTTGGCTAGTTCTGTGCTAGCAGGTGCCCACTTTGAATCCCCATGGCTTCGACGCACTAGTCTACACCAATGAGTTTACTAGAGATGCCATCCATGAATTTGGAGAAGCATCCCTTGGGTTTCCTTAGAATATATATAGGAAAACCTTAGAATTATTGCTTCTGAGTTGGTCAAAGTTGGTCTAAGCCTTAAGGTTAATGGATTTTGATTATAAATGCATTATATCATTTTAGAACATGCCCTGAATTGGTTATATTCCTTGCTTAATACTTGGTCAAGTTGGTTTAAGGTTAATGGATTTTGACTAATATATGTATTATATCATTTTATAACATGCGTTCAATTGGTTCCATTCCTTGCTTCACTTGGTCAAGTTGGTCTAAGGTTAATAGATTTTGATTAATATATTGTCTCAAGTTGGTCTAAGGTTAATGGATTTTGATTAGTATATATAGTATATCATTTTCGAACATGCCTTGCATTGATTCTATTCCTTGTTTCTGACTTGGTCGAATTGGTTTAAGGTTAATGGATTTTGATGAATATATGTATTATATCATTTTAAAACATACCTTGAATTGGTTCTATTCCTTGCTTCACTTGGTCGAGTTGATCTAAGGTTAATGGATTTTGATTAATATATTGTCTCAAGTTGGTCTAAGATTAATGGATTTCAATTAATATATTGTCTCAAGTTCTCAACACATGCTTTGGTTAAAGGATTTATGTTATAATTCTAAGGTTTTCCATTAATATATTGTCTCGAGATGGTCTAAGGTTAATGGATTTCAATTAATATATTGTCTCAACACATGCTTTGGTTAATGGATTTATGTTATAATTCTAAGGTTTTCCATTAATATATTGTCTCAAGATGGTCTAAGGTTAATGGATTTCAATTAATATATTGTCTCAACACATGCTTTGGTTAATGGATTTATGTTATAATTCTAAGGTTTTCCATTAATATATTGTCTCAAGTTGGTCTAAGGTTAATGGATTTCAATTAATGTATTGTCTCAACACATGCTTTGGTTAATGGATTTATGTTATAATTAATGGATTTAATGGATTTATGTTCATGGATTTATATATATATATATATATATATATATATTGAACCGGGCCCATGTTAGCATGGAACTAGCCAAATGTGTTAAATTTGGCAGCATCGACAGTCATTCTCCAATGAGAGGCCATATGGGCCACCCTGAGGCTAGCCAGGGAGATTTGGAGAATCAACCAGTCTTGTGAGGTATTGACAAAAGCCAGGGGGAACATACAACCTCTGTGAGTCAAACCAAAAATCAGGACGAACGAGATGCTATGTAAGTCTAATGCAAAAGTCAGGGGGAACGTACAACCTCTGTGAGCATATAGACAGTCTAATGAAAAGTTAGCGGGAACGTACAACCTTTGTGAGCATAGACAGTCTAGTGCAAAAGTTAGGGGGAACATACAACCTCTGTGAGCATAGACAAACTAGTGCAAAAGTCGGGGTCATGTACAACCTCTGTGAACATAATCAAGCTAGTGCAAAAGTCAGGGGGAACGTACAACCTCTGTGAGCATAGTCAGACTAGTGCAAAAGTCAGGGGAAACATACAACCTCTATGAACCTAGTCAAGCCTTGTGAGCCATGAGCAAAAGTCAAGGCATCTAGCAAAAGTTAGGTTGAAAATAAAATTCCTATGAACTAGAAACAAATGATATTCCTAATATTGCAAATGATATAAATGTATTGATCTAGTGCGTTGGCACGTGTAACATTATCCACCATGAAGAGAAATTCGAATTGCCTTGTAAAGAGTTGAGTTGTAACTGAAGTCTCAAGTCTAGTTCTATTTTCGAACCAAAGTGTAATGCTGAGTTGTAACTGAAGTCTCGAGTCTAGTTATATTTTCGAACTAAAGTGTAATTCTGAGTTGTAACTGAAGTATCAAGTCTAGTTCTATTTTCGAACTAAAGTGCAATGCTGAGTTAAGTCAAGCATGCTTTCACACCTCTATTTCGAGCCCTCTCCTCTTCTCCTCTTCACTCCTTTATAAGCAGAGGTCGACCCCTCTCTTCTACACAGTTTATATGCAGGTTAAAGGTGAAGCATATACAGGCGCATATCAGTGAGATAGAGGCAGCACAATAGAGGAGCAAACAGTGTTGTATATCAGCATATAGAGGCAGCAAACAGTGTTGTGTAGGACAGCATACAGAGGCAGCATAACAGTGCTGTACATCAGCATATAGAGGCAGTAAACAGTGTTGTGTAGGACAGCATACAGAGGTAGCATAACAGTGTTGTATATCAGCATATAGAGGCAGCAAACAGTGCTGTGTAGGACAGCATACAGAGGCAGCATAACAGTGCTGTATATCAGCATATAGAGGCGCATATAAAGGCAGCAAACAGTGCTGTGTAGGAAAGCATAAAGAAGCAGCATAACAGTGCTGTATATCAGCATATAGAGGCAGCAAACAGTGCTGTGTAGGGCAGCATATAGAGGTGCATATCAGTCAATTAGAGGCAGTTTCAACAGCCCATATCAGAGCTGATATATCTGAGTCTTTGAAAGCAACTAGGATACATCTATATCAGCAAGGTCTCTTAGGTCTCTGTCAGGTCAGAGTCAACTTGGCAAGCTCTTTAAGAGCAGAGTTTTCATGGTGGATGTTTGTAAGTGATCTTACATTATTAATTCAATAAAGGAATATCGTTTGCTGGGGTTTTCTCCCTGTACAGGGTTTCCCCAGGGTATATGTGTTGTTGATGTGCATGCTTACATATCTACATGATTATTGCTATTCGGTTATGATTCTACATTGTTGAAATGTATTAAGCTGGAATCAAAGTGTTGAAGAATTCAAAGATATAATTCGCATAAGAAATCAAGCTCAAAATTTAACAAAATGCTCCGTGGATGGCATCGCTAGTAAATCTGTTGGCATATACTACTGCACCTCACCTAGGGGGATTTGAACCGGGCCCCTGTTAGCATGGAACTAGCCAAATGCTCGGTAACATTGGGGACAACCAGTTGAGCTAACACCTTGGGATTTTTGTATATGTATACATCATTTAGCCCAAAGGGTTAGCTTGAATGCTAAGATGTTCCTGTGCAAAGTCCAAAGAGGTCTCACAATCCATTCCTGTTGGATCCTTTGGAGTTACCAGTCACCTTAGCAGCTGGACAACCAGTTGAGCTAACACCTTGGGATTTTTGTATATGTATACATCATTTAGCCCAAAGGGTTAGCTTGAATGCTAAGATGTTCCTGTGCAAAGTCCAAAGAGGTCTCAGAATCCATTCCTGTTGGATCCTTTGGAGTTACCAGTCACCTTAGCAGCTGGCAGTCAATCCTCCATCCATCCAGAGATTTCAGAGGAGATGAGGGAGATAATCCAAGAAGATATTTTTTGAGAATATACATATATATGTTGTTTTTCTGTATCTGGATCCTGTTTTTTCAAAAATCCTGGTAACTTAGGTCTAAAAGCACAAACAGAGTACACTAAAAAGTAAATAGTGTAAACTACTGCAGGGTAGCATACCATATATGAAGAATCGATTTCCAAGGCGCCTTTTCAACTCAGCTTCTACATATTTCCAGTCACTTGGGCTGAAACAATTGAAAATAATATGCTCCTTAGCAATTTTGCAGCTACCAGCAATATGAAACTGATTAGTCTATAGAAACTGCACAACAGCTTTAGACATTAGCTTTACATAAGTCACTTGTTAAACACAGAGAAAACCTAGTTCATTATGAAATATTAAAGACATGTGCTAAGGACCATGTCACATATCTTCCAACATAGAAATCTCACATATGTAAAAGAATATGAAAATAACTCCACAGCTGGCAACATAAATATCTCATATCAAGTTTACAACTGCATTTTATGTAAATACAATTTCCAAAACTCATTCCAAAATGAACAAACTCTTAATGCAATTTGCACCTTGCCATAATTCCATGAACAAGGACTAGCAGATGATCAGGTGTAATTTCCACACTGGCTCCATTCCTTTCCCCCATTTGAACCTTGCACTGAGTTCCACTCAATGCTTCAATCTCAACACTACCTTTTCTCCTCCTGAAATTTAACACTGTGCAAATGCTTTTCAATATTTTTCAGCAACTCTCCATTACAAAAAACCTAAAATAAATCAGAAAATATCAGCAAGAGCCTAATGGAAAAATATTAATAAGGAGACAAGCATCAGTGAAGTAAGAACTATTTTACATAGTATTTGTTGTGAAATTGACAATGGACTCATGATAACCCCATGGGATGAAAGAAACCACAAGTCATGCCACAAAAATATGGTTGAAAATGAAAATCACACGACCCTATATTCCCTGGTTTATTGCACTGAGAGGTGCATCTATAGCCGAGGTAGGGGGCATCCATCCACACTCTGTATTATTTAAATATGCTGTTTTTTAGCATTATACATTGAGGTTAAGATCTGACACTCATATAATTATACATCAAAGTTAAGATCTGACACTCATATGAAGTTGTTAATAATAATAATAAATATATAAACATTGAGGAATTTGATGCCTCTCAGCACACATAAAAGATCCAGGGTTAATATGGATCGGTGCTAGTCACAGCATTCGTAAAAGCTACAAGACAGAAGACAGCAACCACACACCACTGCAGCAACTACTTCCAATGGATAAAGTGATAAAATTCACCATGAAGTTTTGGCAAAGAGAATTAAGCAAATTTTGTTATAACTTCACATTTTTTAACAAAAAAATAATGCAAATATTTGTATGACCTTCAAATTTGATCCAAAAATATGTCAGATTAAAGATCAAGACTGGGATCATGATAAAGCAACGAATATTGTTCAAAAACATGTCCATAATCAATTCATACTACATGCATTGTTCAATAACTGTCATGTAGATTTGTGGCGATTAAATTTGCCATATCAGCAAATATATTTGCCAGTGCTTGAAATTCAGCGAATTTCAAATTTTTCTTTGGAAAAAAAAATCTGAAATTCAATGATGTAGTGCAATCTGTGAAATCATGCAGCAAACAACAGGATCATTACATGCTTAAACTCCATACAGGCAACAGAACTCATATTTTTAACAGAAACTCAACAGCCAATCGAAGGAATAATAGAATTACTGCATCTATTAGATATGCTGTGTCTAAATACAAAGGGAGGCCGCTTTCTATTTATAGCAAACTGGGAGGAGTCCAGCATTTAAGAACGGTGGTTGGCAGGTATACCAACGGAACTTTTAATGATTTATCTAAGTTAACTTGCAGTTGTGTATGTACACTGAGAAACCTAGGTAAGTATAAAAAAGGAAGGTTAAATCTCAAAAATGGGTCCCAGCTACAAGGCCATGATAGGTACCCATGTACAAAATGCTTATAACAATAGAAAAAAAAAGAGGAATGAGGACTGAGACTACCCCCGCCAAGGACAACATCCTTCAGCCCAAGCAAGGCACGAAGTTGAACATACCAAGTCTCTGTGAAGGGTTTAGGGAAGATGTCAGCAACCTGCAACTCAGAGCGACAATACTGCAAATCAATAATCCTATCATGAAACAACTGTCAGATGTAATGCATGTGGATTTCTATATGCTTGATGTGTTGATGTTCTACTGGCTCCCTGGAAATATGGATAACACACTAATCGTCACAACAAATTAGAGTAGGCTGCAAATCAACTTCCCCAAGCAAGGCACAAAGTTGAACATACCAAGTCTCTGTCAAGGGTTTAGTGAAGATGTCAGCAACCTGCAACTCAGTGTGACAATACTGCAAATCAATAATCCTACCATGAATCAACTTTCAGATGTAATGCATGTGGACTTCTATATGCTTGGTGCATTGATGTTCTATTGGCTCCCTGGAAATATGGATAATACTCTGACTGTCGCACCAAATTGGAGTAGGCTGCACCTGCTGAAAACTAAACCCAGACAAAATCTGTCGAATCCAAATAGACTCGTTAGAAACATTAACAACACCTCATTACTATGCTTTTGTAGAAGAAAGGGTGATGGCAGATTGCTTCTTGCTGGACCAAACATCTAAACCAGAGCCAAGATGGAAGACATAGCCAAAGGTGGACTTGCGGTCATTGAGATCACCAACCCAATCGGAGTCAATATAAGCCACTAAGTTCTCATTACCATTGGAAGAATACTGAATGCCATATGTGTGTGTCCCTCTAATGTAGCGAAGAATTCTCTTTGTAGCTTTCCAATGAAGCTCGTGTGGTTCCTGCATGAACCAAGAAACCAACCCAACTACTTAGGAGATATCAGGTCAACTATGAGTCAAATACAAGAGGCTACCAACAAGCTGCCAATACAACGTAGCATCAACCAAAGGAATGGAAAACTTGATTGACAACTCGACTCCTGACAAAAATGGCATGGGTGTAGATTTGCAATCCAACATGTGAAATCTGCTCAAGAGATCCAAGGCATACTTGGGCTGAGAAAAACCTATCCCGGATGCAAATTGAGTGATCTGTAATCCAAGAAAGTAGTGAAGGAGCCCTAAGTCTGTCATGTCGAACTGTCGATGAACAACAAACTTCACATGATCAATCAAGGTAGGTGAACTCCCAATGAGAATGAGAACGTCTACATAGAGAACAAGGAGGAGAAGTTCGTCATCTTGCCACAAAATATAGACATTTGAATCAGAGTCGCAATGAGAAAATCCTAAAGAGAGAAGAAAAGAATCCATCTTCTCATACCAAGACCTAGGAGCTTGTTTGAGACCATACAAGGATTTTTTAAGCTTGCACACAAGTGAAGAGTCCTTGATAAAACAAGGAGGTTGCTCCAGGTATATCTCTTCCTGTAAATCGCCATGAAGAAAGTCATCTTTGACATCCATCTAGTGTACTATCCACTTACAGGATGCAGCTATAGAGAGAACAAGGTGAATAAAATCATTTTAGCCACAGGTGCAAAGGTTTCAAAATAGTCAATGCCCTCAACCTAAGAAAAATCTTTAGCAACCAATCGAGCCTTATACTTGTCTATAGTACCATCTGTTGCATACTTGGTTCGATATACCCCCTTACATCAAACCAATTTTCTACCTTTTAGAAAAGGGACCAAGCCCCAAGTGTTATTTTTCAACAAGGAATGATACTCATCTTCCATGGCTATGTCCCACTCTTCAATACCATGGGCCTCGTGAAAAAAATTTGGATTCGAAGCACTGGCCATAAATACACAAGAAGTCCTTTGAAGAGAGGACCTAGTTCTTCTTTGACCCCAATTAGGAAGTGGTGGAAGAACTTCATCGCATTGTTCTTCAAGAGCTCTATCATTGGCAGGAGAAGTCAACTCAAAAGAAGGAAAAGAATATGAAGATCCAAGATGCTAAGGGGGATGCTCATCAAATCGAACAGTCTTATTGGTTATCAACTCATGTGTGTCGGGATCAAGTAATCTATACCCTTTAACATATTCCAAGTAGCCAACAAATATGCAAGGTTATGTCCATTGCCTTGCATTTTTCTTTGGGGATGTGGGCCCAAGCATTACACCCAAAGACTCTGAGATGGCTAACAGAGGGTTTTCGTCCACTCCAAGCTTCTTCTAGGGTCACCTCTTGGACAACTTTGTGACTCGTGAGGTATGCAATTTTGAACATAGTTGGCACAACTGATGGCTTCAGCCCAAAATTGTGGGGCAAGACCTCTTGAATGGATCCTGCAATTTTCCGTCTCCCTCAAGGTACAACTCTTCCTTTCAGCGACACCATTTTGTTGTGGACGAGCACAATATGTTTCAGTTGAATACCTTTGGTGGCACAATAGTCTTCAAATCTGCACCACCATTATCTATCTGCAACCATTTGATAGACTTTCCAAATTGCTTTTCAACTAAGGCTTTGAACACAAGAAAGGTGTTGAAAGCCTCACTTTTGTTCTTTAAAAAGTAGACACAAGTGTGTATGGAGTAGTCATCAATGACTGTAAGCAAATAGCTAGCTCTTTGAAAAGACAAGATAGGAAAAGGGCCTACAATATCACTGTGAACAAATTGAAGACCTTTGAAAGCTCTCCAAGATTTTCCTTTATCAAAAGTATCTTGAGGATGCTTGCCAAGTACACACCCAGTGCAAACACCATCAAAAAAGGAGATAGGTGGAAGATCAATGATGATATTTTGCTTACTTAGTTAGTTGCTGAAGATAGCAATAGTTTAAGTGACCAAATCGCTCATGCCATAATTTACTCAACTCATTTGAGTGAGCAAGTAATAATAATAATAATAATAATCTATTTTTAAGGTCACGACCAAGCCACACCAAATTAGTGTATGAGACCCCCTTGTTTGTGGGACAAGGGACCCCCTCCGCCCAGCGATTTGACTGGTAAAGTCTACGAAGGTATACATACCCTACCCCCCTCTGGATTTGAACATGTGACCTCTTAGGAAATATATTTGTAAGGGACTATAGCAAAAAATGAGAAAATGAGTACAAGCATGCATGATGATCCACTTTCCCTATGGCAACAATTTGTGAAGAATCCTTAATTTCACGAACAACAAAAAAATCCGGAGTAAGCAAGATTGTCTTCCCTGAACCAAAATTTGCAATCTAATAAATTGCGAGGAAATTAGCTAAAAGATTAGGAACATATAGAACATTGTTGATCATGCCATCTATCATCTCAATAGAGCCTTGCCCATGAACAACCAAAGGTGAAGAGTTGCCCATAAAAATATGCTTTGTATTGCATGAATTAATGGAAGCAAACAAATTCTTATGTGCAGCCATGTCATGAGTTGCTCCATAATCAAATATCCATTCAGGTGAGGAGAAACTTGCAGTAGCAAAGAGAGCTTTAGCATTTCCTGTATCATTGCTAGAAGAAGATAGATTGACATTTAAATTGTGTTTCTTCATTTTTGAAGACAAGACAGCCAATTTCTTGAAGCAACGAGATTTTGAATGACCTTTTCCACAAAAGGCACATTTAAGAGGACTTTTCTTGCCTTCAAAATCTTCCTTAGGTGAGGGATTTGAAGAGTTGCACTCCTTTGTACTTTGTGTTTGTTTCCCTTTAGATGCCTTTTTATGTTGTATCACTGAATTTGAGGATGAGTTAGCTACAAGAGCATGAGACTTATAATTTTTGGAGCCAAGAGCACCCATCTAGATGAGTTTATCCTGTTCATTGTGAAATTTCCAAGCCCTAGGTGACTAAAGTCCTTATGATCTCAATCAAACAAGTAGATTGTTGAATTTAATTGTTGCATAAAATAAATTTCAGACCATAGCATTAATCACACAATAGTTGGAAATCAGATAGTTGAAGCATAAAATCAATCACACATACACAGGTAATTACTCCTTCAAATCTAGCTTTTCATTCCTTCGAAAAACTTACAGGGAAACCTCTACAAGCTGCCCAAAAAACAGCACTGCACAGATACCCAAAAAAACAACTCAAACTAAGCGAAACAACCTGCTGGGATAGTACGGCTTATTCGTATGGATGTCGATACAGCGCTGTCCGTACAATTGTATGGAACTGTACGCTATATGAACTACTACACGGGACTGCATGTGGCCAAAAACTAGCTACCTACTCTCTCTCCCTCTTGATCGCTCAACTTGCTCAACTGTTCAAGTGTTCTTGTGTGTCTTAACTCTCTATCTTGACCTGTCTTTATAGCTTTAGCTAAGGCCAAAACCCTAATCTATTTTTGAGATTACTCCTTGTCTAAGTCATGCATGCATAAAATACACCTTTTAGATTCAACTACTAAAAATAAGACTTTCACTTTTCAACTAAAGTGAATTATAAAATAGAAGTTACTTTTCGAAAATAGAATCACTTTTCGAAAATAGAATTACTTTTCGAAAATAATTTTTTTTTAAATATCTCGAACTAATTCCTGTCCGAGCTATAATTCTCAACACTCCCTCTTAGTGAGAAAGGAACTCTACACTAATACAAGTTTGTTTCTTAATGCCTCAAACTTCCCTTTTGCTAAGGGCTTGGTCAAAATATCAGCTACCTATTGATCCGTGGGAATACACTAGAGCTTCACTGCTTCCTTTTGAACCCTGTCTCGTATCAAGTGATATGATCTTTATATGCTTGGACTTGTCATGAAACACTGAACTCTCAAAGAGTTTGATACAACTTTGATTATCACAGTAAATGATTGTGGGATCCAACTCCTGATCAAACAATCTTGCAAGTAACTAGCGAAGCCAAATGGCCTCACAACTAGTCGTACCGGTTGCCATGTATTCTACCTCTATTGAGCTAAGTGCCACAGAAGTCTCCTTCTTGTTGAACCAGGATATCATCATTGATCCAAAGCCAAAGCAATACCCTAAGGTGCTCTTCTTGCCTGCTGCACTACTTGCCCAATTTGAGTCTGTATACCCCTGCAACTTCACTTCACCATCTCCAAGATATCTCAAACCATACTCTATAGCACCCCTCAAATACATGAGCACGTGTTTTGCTTCTACCCAATGCTCCTGCCTTGGCTACACCATGAACTTCCACCATGAACTGACTCAAGCTGTTCACTGCAAAACATATATCTGGCTTGGTGTTGACCAAATACATCAAAGAACCTATCAGTTGCATGTACAACGTGGGATCCAACAACCCTGAATCTAAAGTTGTCACCTTCTTCGAATTAGTGATCATGGATGTGGCCATAGGTTTGCAGTCCTCCATCTGAAACCTCTTATGGATCTAAACTGCATACTTACCTTGCCCAAGGAAGATCTCCCCTGGTCTCTGCCAAACCTCCAATCCCAAGAAGTAATGCATCATGTCGATGTCCTTCATCTCGAACTCAACTGCCATGTCTACTTTGCACTCTGCAATGAGCTTCTCTGCACCTGTCAGAAACAATTCATCTACATACAACGCCAAAATGAGCAGATAAGTCTGAACAAATATATAATATAAGTTAGGATCTACTTCACTTTTGGTAAATCCCATACTCTGCAAATATCCACCAATCCTGGAATACCATGTTCTCGGTGCCTACTTTAGTCCATACAAGGCTTTCTTAAGCTTGCATACATGGGACTCCTTCCCACTTACCTCAAATCCCAGAGGTTGCTCTATGTACACTTCTTCCTCAATGATCCCATTAAGGAAGGTAGTCTTCACATCCATCTGATAAATCCTCCATCCCATAAATGAAGCCAAGGACATAATTGCTCTAAGGGAAGTGTACTTGGCAATTAGAGCAAACGTCTCCTTATAGTCCACTCCCTCTCTCTAGGAGAACCCTCTCGCCACAAACTTCGCTTTGAACTTCTCAATGTTGCCATCTGCGGCATGCTTGATCTTGTAGAGCCATCTGGAACTCACAACTGACTTCCCCTCCGATCTTGGCACTATGTCCCTAACATCATTCTTCATGATGGAGGTGTACTCCTCCACCATGCCATCCCACCATACATGTTGGTCAACTACCTCCTAAAAACTGAAAGGCTCAAAATCTAAAATGTTTCTCATTAATACCATATAGTTTGGAAACTTCTTTGGAGGTTTGCCCTCTCTAAATGTGCTCCTAAGAGTCTCAACATGCTCCTGAGCATCCCTCAATATCTGATTGAACCATCGAGGTCTCTTAACAGAAGTGGAAGGGGCTACTATCTCCCCTTGTTCCCCTGAAGGTTGTTGTACTGCCCTGGAAATCACTAGTGACCCCGGCTCAACCTCCAAAGCTTCCTGCTCCTCATCCTCTACCACTGGAGTAGGCACATGAGACAAGTCTTCCTCAAACTTAACATCCCTACTTACTATTGTCTTCTTATGCTCTGGAATATAGACCGTATAAGCCTTTGAAGTCTCATTGTAACCCAAACAAACCCTTCATGTTGGAGAGCTCCAACTTGGTCCTCTTCTCTATCAATACATGGATATAAACTGGACAACCAAATATGCAGAAATGACTCACCTCTAGCTTCACACCAATGAATGCCTCCTCTGGTGTCTTGTCCTCCAAGATCTTATGAGGACACCGGTTCTAGATGTAGACTGATGTGTTACATGCCTCCACCCAAAGAAACATGGGCAAGTCATGGTCATGTATCATGGCTTTAGTAGCCCCTATGATGGATCAATTCTTCTTCTCTACAACCCCATTCTACAATGGATTGTACAAAACCATCAACTCCCTCTAGATTCCTGCCTCCATGCAAAAACCTTCAAATTCCTTGGAGGTATACTGTCCTCCATTATCCAATCTCAAGACTTTCATCTTCTTCAACCTCTGGTTTTCAACTAGAGCTTTGAACTCCTGAAACCTGCTAAAGACCTCATCCTTGGTCTTTAAGAAGTAGATCCAAGTCTTGCGAGAGAAATCAATAAAGAAAACATAACACAAGCTTCATGTTATTGACGTTATTGACATCATTCCACAAACATCCGAATGTATTAGGTCTAGAATCCCCTTAGATCTATGTTCGTTGCTTGGGAAAGCAACCTTGGCATGCTTGTCAAGCATGCCTCCTCTACATACACCATGCTACTCGATATTGAAATCTAGAAGACTTGTGACTATCTCCCTCAAAATAGGAAATGCCCTATGATGTATGTGCCCCATCCTCTTGTGCCACAACTTGCACAAGTTGTCACCATTATGCACCAAGGCTCGAACAGGTTCACCCTGTAACCTGTACAAATTACCTTCTCTAACCCCTATTACTTGAGTTGTATCTGGACTAGAATCCTTCGGCATGATGAGGACTAGCTGGTTCTTGAACTCAATTGCAAAGCCCTTATCCTCTATGACCAAAACTGAAAGCAAATTCTTCCTGAGACATGGAACAAATAAGACATTGTCAAAATCTAAAGAATTACCTTACTCGAGCTGGAAGGGAATGTTGATTTTTACTGTGTTTTCTCACCATGCAATTTATCCCAATCCCGGTTTCAATCACTCCTTATCACTCCAAATGTTTAATGCCCTTTCCCAATATTAATGAAATTTGCAAACATTAATATGCATTAAATTTCAAAATGATATTTGACTGAAACACATGAAATAAATAATCTTTTCTATGGCTGTCTTAAAAACTCATAAATTATAACAGCAAGCACACATTTAATGACACAATAATTTTTGGTCAAATCGACCCTGGAAAAACCCCAATGTGGGGAAAACCAGAGAGAGAGAGGGAGTTCTTCTTATTTCTTCAATTCTGGAAATTACATATCAGCAAAATTAAAACCAACAGATTTAACTTATCTCTTCCTCGTTTTCCGTGYTTGAAAATGACTGGAAGAAACCCAACACACAGCCACCTCGAAATCTGTGCARACARYCGTACCGTACGRTCTGTCCAGCATTAAATGCTGTACGGTTTCCTCGAAAAACRCGCCCAGAATTTCTGTTGCTRSTGTAYKGTGGYCGTACGGCCTGTACGGCTCAATAAATGCGCCCAGTTCCTTGAGAAACGTGCTGCTGTACGGAMTCCGTACCGTACGGATTTTCCTTCACTGTTGGCTGCCTCGAAATTYGTGCCCAGCTTTGCCTTGAAAATCGTGCCTCCTCTTTGYTGCTCTTTCCTCTTCAGAAAATGGAAACTTCTCTCCTGTTCTTGCTCTCTCTCAACCTCTCAATCTCTCCAAGAAAGAATGACTTCTCATTTGGTCTTTTTCCCCCTTTAGAATCCCTAAGTGACTCTTAGGTTACCTTTTTGATCCAAGGGCTCACATTGCCCAAGATCAACGGTTGAAATTAAATGCTCCATTAATATTCACTTTATTTAATTTCATTCACCCAACTTAAATAAAAACCCACTTGGTGCTTTAAGTTCCTAAGTCACTTTTCACTTTCTAATTTAAAGTTCACTTTACCACTTATAAAGTGACCTTATGAAAAAGACCCACTTTTAAGTTGTGGACCACATTCCTAGGTAAAAGTTTAAAAACCCATAGGAACCACTTGTCCAAGGTACAAATCTTCATTAAAATTCAACAAGGAATAGTACCAAACTCCTACTGGATACTTGACATCATCACCAAGCTCAACATGTACTCCTGAGTCATGCTTCTTCGATCTAGAAAACAACTACCAGACTAATGTCATATGTCGAGATACCCCATTGTCCACATACCAAGCATTCCTTGGAACCATGATAATAGAAAGGCAAGATACCAATGAGAAATCCCTCTCGAACTTGGCAACAAACTCGTTCATCTAAGTTTCTGCAGAGGTTGCTACGTGCTTCTGTTGTTGTTTTCCTTTACCCTTCTTCTTATCTAGACACTGTGATGCATAATGACCGTGCTTATGACAACTAAAGCACTTGATTTACTCGAGTCCTTCTTTCCTCGTTGTGAGGTTAACTCCTCATTCTTTCCCTTAACCTTGTTGGGTCCTTTACCTCTGCCCTTATTTGACTCCATCCGAGTCTACTCCTGGATACAGTCGGGATCCCTTTGGGGCAACTCTGAGTCGGTTCTCATCAACTTTGAGTGGAGACTTATCACCATATCCCACATCCTGATAGGGTCTACCAAATGTGCCACCTATAGGAGCCAAAGACATAGATGCACCTTATTTTTTGATGCCCCATATACTATGAGGTCAAAGAACGTTACTATTGCCTCTACAGGGACATAGGGGGCTCCCTCGCTACTTTTCCAATATCAGGATCAACGTTGCCTAACACTATTCACCAGGGAGATTTCCAGTCACAGATCTCGGCTTTTACACACACCCCACCACCTCAGGCGGACCAAGAGGATCATCTCATACTTTCATGCCCTTCCATCAAATCGGAGCAACAAGCAACAGGCTGAGTTCCAAAGTACTTTAGACCATAGAGTGGTGAGACCTCGGTTCTCCTCTTAGCCTCCCCCCCTGGGAGATCGATCGATATGTTTGAGACCAGTTTGGAGGTGTAGGACCATACATCCGATCACACATCCTCAAAGTTACAAAGGGTTTAGCTCCAGACGAATCCAAAGCAAGGCACCTCTCACCCGTCGGATTTCCTCCCAACCCCAGCGGAGCAGTCAGAGATCTATTCAAAGTTTATTTCCTTCAACCTTGGATGGTAGGAGAACTGAGCTTCCTCGCTCCTACATCCCCCTCAGGGTCATACAGCCAAATCCCCCTATGGTACTCAAGGACTCCTACAGCGAGCCAGTGCGACCCCCGTCGCCCCCCTCACCATCGGTCATCATATCCAGGAGACCTTGACCTCATTGGCTCCATCTTCAGATATTTCTCTCTCCTTTTTAACTAGCATCGAGTTGTCCAACTCATATCTTGAACACTCCCACTCACACTTTGTATCACCATACCTATGATATTGTTATATACACTTTATTTTTGGTCTTAGCTAGAATTAGTGCTTAGCCTTATCATATAATTACCTAGACTATACTTTCAGTTTTCTTGTATCTTTCTTTCTCTCATTATATAGGAGATGCTTCTGCATTCCCACATTGTATTCACACTAGATGTATCCTTTAGTCCCATTGACCTACTTTTGTGGTCATTTGTTGGACATTAATAAAATTATCTTATCTTATCTTATTTCTCAAAGTCATGAAGGTTTTCCCAAAAGCAAATACCTTTGACAAATGGTTCCCATGAAGTTGGGAATCCATTCAGTGCCATATTCACTAGCTCTGCATCTTCAACCTTTTCCCCAACTGCTACAAGTTGATCACGAATCTGTGTGGTTTATGTTCCAATCCTAGCCAAGTTGTGAAAGAGAGCAAGAGGTTTGGAGATAGGGGTCACTCCCACGAGCTGTGAGAGAGAAAGAGCAATATGGAAAGCCACAATGATCATGTTATGAAACAATAGTTTTCTAGTTCCTAAGCTAGTCTAAGTTCAGTCTAAGTAAGTCTAAGATCATATATTCTAAGTAAAGTCAAATTTTGGGTACTTTTTTTGGTCAAACTGTAAATAAAACCCGGTTGTAGGTGGTATTCATAAGGTAACCAATGACTATGTCTGATCTGGTCATCCCTATGGATCTGAGTTTGTTCCGCAATATCATCTTCACGTTTATGTTCTGACTCTGGTAGAGACTAACCAGGGCGTCGAACTTCTCCTTCGTTGTCTTCTTCTTGGATACATGAGGGATCGGATGATCCTTTATGGAATCCAAGATCATCCACTTGGCCTTCACTACCCTCTTGTTGTGAGCTACCAACTGTTGTGGATTTGTAGGTGGAGTCACAACATCCTTGACAATATCCCAGAGATCATTCTCTTCTAGCAAGAGTGTAACCCTCACCACCTTCCATGATAAAAAAATTCGAGGCACCATCCAATCTGTTCTCAAACCTAAGGCCAGTTGTTGCCATCTTTGAGATCCACTGCACAAACTACCAAATCTAAAAATAAAACTTTGAAACCCTCTCACTGTCGGTCCTTCTTCCCTGCAATTGATTTACCGCTGCAAATCCTAAAGAATCTCAATCAAAGAAATAAGCTCTGATACCATGTGAAAATTCCCAAGCCCTAGGTGACTAAAGTCCTTATGATCTCAATCAAACCAGTAGATTGTTGAATTTAATTATTGCAGAAATAAATTACAAACCATAGCATTAATCACATGGTAGTTGGAAATTAGATAGCGAAAGCATAAAATCATTTACACACATACACAAGTAATTACTCCTTCAAATCTAGCTTTTCATTACTTCAAAAAACTTACAAGGAAACCTCGAGAAGTTGCCCAAAAAACAGCACTGAAAACAGCATTGCATGGATACCAGAAAAACAACTCAAACTAAGTGAAACAAGCTACCGAGAGAGTACAGCCTATTCATACGGACTGTATGGACGTCGGTATGGCTTTGTTCGTGCGACTGTATGGAATTGTTTTGTACGTTGTACGAACTACTACACAAGACTGCGTGCTACCGAAAATTGGTTGACTGCTCTCTCTCCCTCTTTGTCGCTCAACCTACTCAACTAAAGTGTTCTTGTGTGTCTTAACTCTTTATCTTTACATGTCTTTATAGTTTTAGCGAAGACCAAAACCCTAATCTATTTTTGAGATTACTCCTAGTCTAAGTCATGCATGCGTGAAATACACTTTTTAGACTCAACTCTAAAAATAAGACTTTCACTTTTCAACTAAAGTGAATTACAAAATAGAAGTTACTTTTCGAAAACAGAATCACTTTTTTAAAATAGAATTACTTTTCGAAAATAAATTTTCCGAAAATATCTCGAACTAATTCTTGTTCAAGCTATAATTCTCAACACTCATGAGTAAGTCATTCAACAGAAGCATCAAAAGTAGGCATTACAAAAGCTTGACCCAAGGCATCCCAAGTTGAGTTAAATGTGGAAGCAAAAACTGACTAGGACTCACCTAACTTAGATAGCACTGCCAAAATGAGTTGTACATCCTTTTTCTCAATACTACAATCTTTTAATTGAAGCCGAAGAGATTTGAACTTGGAAATGAAATCTTGAATAGTATCAAAATATTAGGATTGAGACTAATTAATTCATTTTCCAATTGAT